>OU342746.1:109639418-109875326 GCA_910589775.1 Avena eriantha | reverse complement strand
GCAATGACACCGGTGGATCCACATGTGGTTTATGGAAGTAAAATACATTCAATGACACTGCGTAGATCCTTATTGGTTCAATTTGAAAAGAACAGACATGCAGTGAAACTGGGTGTGGTTCATGAATAGAACAGACATGCACTGCACTAGTTGTCGGTTCATGAAAAGAAACACACATGCAATGACACTGGTGGGCCCATCCTTATTGTGGTTCATGAAAAGAACAGATATGCAATGACACTAGGGATCCTTATGTGGTTTGTTACGAAGAACACCCATCCAATGACACTGGTGGATCCACATGTGGTTTATGGAAGTAAAAGACATGCACTGACACTAGTAGATCCTCATGTGGTTCATGAAAGAACAGACATTAAGTGAAACTTGGGTGTGGTTCATGATAGAACAGACATGCACTAACACTGGGTGTGGTTCATGAAAAGAACAGACATTCAATGACACTGGTGGGCCCATCCTTATGTGGTTCATGAAAAGAACAGACATGCAATGACACTGGTGGATCCTTATGTGGTTTTTTTAGAGGAACACACATGCAATGACACTGGGTGTGGTTCATGAAAAGAACACACATCCAATGACACTAGTGGATCCTTGTGTGCTTTGTTTAGAGGAACATACATGCAATAACACCGGTGGATCCACATGTGGTTCATGAGAAGAATACACATCCAATGACTCTGGTAGATCCTTATGTTGTTCATGAAAATAACTGACATGCAGTGACACTAGGTGTGGTTCATGAAAAGAACATACATGCACTAAAACTAGGAGTGGTTCATGAAAGAACAGACATGCAATGACACTTGTGGATCCTTATGTGGTTTATGGAAGGAACAGACATGCAATCACACCGGTGGATCCACATGTGGTTTATGGAAGTAACACACATGCAATGATACTGGGTGTGGTTCATGAAAAGAACATACATGCAATGACACTGGTAGATCCTTATGTGGTTCATGAGAAGAACACACACGCAATGACACTGGTGGATCCTTATGTGGTTTGTTTAGAGGAACAGACATGCAATGACACCAGTGGATCCACATGTGGTTTATGGAAGTAAAAGACATGCAGTGACACTAGTAGATCCTTATGTGGTTCATGAATAGAATAGACATGCACTGACACTGGGTGTGGTTCATGAAAAGATTAGACATGCAATGACACTGGTGGGCCCATCCTTATGTAGTTCATGAGAAGAACAGACATGCAGTGACACTGGTGGATCCTTATTTGGTTAGTTTAGAGGAACATACATGCAATGACACCGGTGGATCCACATGTGGTTTATGGAAGTAACACACATGCAATGACACTGGGTGTGGTTCATGAAAAGAATAGACATGCAATGACACTGGTGGATCCTTATGTGGTTTGTTTAGAGGAACACACATGCAATGACTGTAGCCGTGGTTTATGAAAAGAACAGACATGCAATGACACCGGGTGTGGTTCATGAAAAGAACAGACATGCAATGACTTATGTGGTTTGTTTAGAATAACACACATGCAATGACACTGGGTGTGGTTCATGAAAAGAACATATAGGCAATGACACTGGTGGATCCTTATGTGTTTTTTTTAGAAGAACACGCATGCAATGACACTGGGTGTGGTTCATGAAAAGAACAGACATGCACTAACACTAGGAGTGGTTCATGAAAAGAACAGACAGGCAATGACCCCGGTGGATCCTTATGTGGTTTATGGAAGGAACAGACATGCAATCACACCGGTGGATCCACATGTGGTTTATGGAAGTAACACACATGCAATGACACTGGGTGTGGTTCATGAAAAGAACAGGCATGCAATGACACTGGTAGATCCTTATGTGGTTCATGAGAAGAAGACACACGCAATGACACTGGGGGATCCTTATGTGGTTTGTTTAGAGGAACAGACATGCAATGACAGTGGGTGTGGTTCATGAAAAGAACAGACATCCATTGAACTCTAGTGGATCTATCTTGGCATAATTTGATGTATTCCACGATGTATTTCATTGTACAAGACAATTTCAATTTTAATACTACTTAGTTTTGCCCTTGGTTTTATGTGGTACTACTTAGTTTTGCCACCCCCTCTCTATCTTTCGTAGAAGCCCAAAACTGTGCTCACCCTGTCTGCTACTCCCTGATTGGTTGTCACAGTTGTCACGCGGATCGTGCGCACCAACCGTTGATTTTGTGCGATCCAACGATGATCGTTGCACACCTCGTTCCCTTCACAGTACAACGTGAGACAGCACGGACGTCTCCCTTCGCGAGACTTCTATAGGAAGGAACACGATGCCGTCCATCGAAAAAGTCGTCGAGCGGTCATGTCAAGTTTAATCAAGTCTAAAAAGCCTACTACTGCTACTACAACTCATGCACATGGCAACAGGGTCATCGAGTGCATGGTTGCCGACGGGACACTCCAATTTATTGCCACTTGATTTTAATCAGACATATCCCATTTATACACAGCGCTCTCAATCTCACTTCCAACTGGGCCCTACCGCTAGTAAATTCCATGAGTCAAGGGCCCCCTCGAGTAGATCTAACGTTGCTAGAAATTAGTTCTCGGCCACTTGCATGTAGTGGAATCGAGGTCTGGCATGAGCGTGTTTTCAATGCAGCTCTAAAGTGGAGATTAGCCCCCCGCCACCCACCCCCCACCCCTCGCCCACCACACGTGTCCACTCGAGGACTACGAACGGTCCGGTGTTTATAACCCCCCTCGACCTTCTTCTTCCATGAGCTTGTGTCATTTCTCCCCAGTCTGTCTAGTCCCAAGACCCCAATCTACACCTTCCGCGTGCGCCGAATCTCCCTCGTTTGCACTACCTCCTTCCCTTGGTGCGCCATGAAGCGTACGCGTGGAGAAGATCCGGAGGTGAAGCCAGTTGAAGGCGAAGCAGCTGATGGCTCGATCGTCGCCAAGCAGACGGAGGCGTCTTCTCCGGGCACGAACGTCGCTCGTTGCCGCGCCGTCGAGGGTGCGAACTCATCCGTCCAGCCAGTAGCCGTCGCCGCCAAGCAGCAGGTGGTAGCCGTCACCGCCGAGCAACAGTTGGTAGCCGTCGCCGCCGAGCAGCAGGTGGTAGCCATCGCCGCCGAGCAGCCAGTAGTAGCCGTCGCCGCCGAGCAGCAGGTGGCCGACAACGTCGTGGTGCCAGCGGCAAATCTGGATGGGGGCAGGCGGCAGGCGGAGGCAATCTGGTGATCTACATCGACGACCCCATCGCCGTTCAAGAAATCTTTGACGCAATCGCGGAGAATGATGAGTTCGAGGAGGAGGTCCCTGATGAGGAGTCCGAGGTACTACATTGCTAGCTTCTCTAGTCGCAGCCGCAGTTTTCATTGTTCATACATAGGATTTGCTCAATCGTGTACAGATTCTTTTGCTCTAGAAGTAGGGTAGTTTATATATGATTCGAACGGTTGATTGATGCATCTGCCATCTAGTCACAAAACCCCAATCCGTCTAGTCACAAAACCCCAATCTGCTCATCTGCCATCTAGTTGAGTGTAGATTTCGATACACAATAGGCCTATAACATTACATTTCTATTCCTTACTGAGCCCAATGATTCAATTTTGCCCCAACATAGTGCAAGGGCATATGATGGTCTCGTTTTCTTAGGGATGGTTAGTGGCCCTGAGGCAGCAATGCACATAAACAATATAGGTTGTGTTGTTGGTATTTTGGTTCTCCGACTCCATCGCTGAAAAAAATGAGGCCCTAATTTTTTCTCTCATATGGAACCTAAATATATAATATTTGTATTGTTTCTGATCTATGAATGCGTTGTATGATGCATTTGTATATCCCTGAATATTGTTTGGTACGATTACATTTCAATTTCTTATTGTGGCCAATGATTCAAATTTTCCCCAAAGAGAGGCAGACACATTGGTGTCAAATTTTTACAGGGATGAGTGAGCGAACCTGGGGCCATGTACAAGATCAATATAAGCTGTGCAATTGTTACTTGGTTCGCTTACGCCATCCCTGTAGAAACTTATGAGGCTGCAATCTTTATTCTACATTCATAGAACTATGATATTTGAATTATCTATTCCATGCATTCATAGTGTATAAGAATTACATTTTAGTTTGTCACTGAGGCCGATGATTGAAATTTTCCCTAAAAGAGTTCAAGTGGAGACACGTATGATGGTGTCGTGTTTTAGGGATGGGTTGGTGAACCTAAGGTAGAAATGCACACAAACAATATAGGTTGTGCTGTTGGTACTTTGGTTCCCCAACTCCATCTCTGAAACAAATTTTGAGGCCCTAGATTTATTCTCATATGGAGCTACATATATGATCCTTGAATTGTTTCTGATCTTTTAATGATTGGTATGATGCATATGTATATGAATGGTTTTGATCATAAGTACTTTTAACATGCACCTGAAGATTAATTGTTTGGTTTTTTATTTATAATTACAATATTTAGGCTTGTTTTTGTACCTGACTATGTATATCCCTGAATAATGTTTTGTACGATTACATTTCAATTTCTTATTGTGGCCAATGATTCAAATTTGCCCCAAAAGAGAGGCAGACACATTGGTGTCAGATTTTTTCAGGGACGAGTTAGTGAACCTGGGGCAATGTACAACAACAATATAGGCTGTGCAATTGTTACTTGGTTCACTCACGCCGTCCCTGACTAAACTCATGAGGCCGCAATCTTTATTATACATTCATAGAACTATGATATTTGAATTATCTATTCCATGCATTCATAGTGTATAATAATTACATTTTAGTTTGTCACCGAGGCCGATGATTGAAATTTGCCCTAAAAGAGTTCAATGGGAGACACGTATGATGGTGTCGTGTTTTAGGGATGGGTTGGTGAACCTGAGGCAACAATGCACACAAACAATATAGGTTGTGCTGTTGGTACTTTGGTTCGCCTACTCCATCTCTAAAACAAATTATGAGGCCCTAGATTTATTCTCATGTGGAACTACATATATGATCCTTGAATTGTTTCTGATCTTTTAATGATTGGTATGATGCATATGTATATGAATGGTTTTGATCATAAGTATTTTTAACATGCACCTAAGGATTAATTGTTTGGTTTTTTATTTATAATTACAATATTTAGGCTTGTTTTTGTACCTGACTATGTATATCCCTGAATAATGTTTTGTACGATTATATTTCAATTTCTTATTGTGGCCAATGATTCAAATTTGTCCCAAAAGAGAGGCAGACACATTGGTGTCAGATTTTTTCAGGGACGAGTAAGTGAACCTAGGGCGATGTACAACAACAATACAGGCTGTGCAATTGTTACTTGGTTCACTCACGCCGTTCCTGAATAAACTTATGAGGCCGCAATCTGATGCAATTACTTGTCATTGTGTTGAGATGAAATGATATATGAACCGATCAAACTATTGCTGAGATGCTTTATCTTTGATATCCACAGATATATTGTCTTACATATACACGTTATCAATTCTTGAGTTGTAATACAATTCAATCATATGTACGAGTTCTAAGTTATGTTCTTAAAAATCAACAGGAGGATGATGATGAAGTGGACGCTAGCAAGGAATCCAGGGACAACAAGAGCCGCTACGTGCTGAGGCGATTACAGTGTGGGCTAATCCGTTTCCACCATAGAGGGAGACTGTTTTGCCCATTCTGTGGCAGAGCAATCAACGTGGACCTCAACAACATGATCCAGCATGCGGAGGGTGTTGACAGAGGCAGAGGTAGAAGCCATAGGCCGATTACCTTGGCGCGGCACGCAGCCTATGGCAAATTCCTCCGGAAGTATGTCAGGACTAGCCTGTATCCTATCGACTAGGCTGTCGCTGCCTCCTGCTGATAAACCCCTGCCCTGCTAGGCGTCTCCGTGTCCCGGCCTCCTGTTGCAGCCCCTGCTTTTATTTTGTTCTAGTTAATTATTACCTGTGTGTGGCATGTAAGACAATATATCCGTAGTGTCTCTGGTGAACCTTATATATTAATCTACTCCTTTATATGGAGTATCTTAAAGTTTCTAGTGTTAAATTATATTTACTGATCATGCTCATGCACACTACAAAATATTTCTAGTGCTCGATTATATTATAATTGTCAAGAAATACATCAACAAGTTAAATGGTTCAAATTTTGTATTGAAGTAACTAAATCTAGAAATTAAAATCTAGTTCAAACACATAATGTATCACCACCACTTGTTGTCGTCCTTGACTTGCTTCCCCTTCAGCCGCTTGATGTCGCCACCGTCCCAAGATCCCTGCTCGTCCTGAAACCGCTTTATGTCCTCCTCGCGCTTCTTCTCCTGGGCTAGCTTGCAACCAGGGCATAGCTTTCTCGCGAAAAACCCCACCTTAACCATCCCATCTTTCATGGTAACGAGCTTACTGTACAACTCGTACGCCATGTAGACGTCTCTAGCTGCATACTTGAGGCGCGCCTGGATCATCGGCTTCCTTTCCCAGTAGTCGTGATCGAGTCGCTTCAATTTCTTCAGTTTTTCATAGGATTTATCGATGATTTCCGCTGCCAGATCACCCATGCCATCCTTCGCTGGGTATTATTTGATCTTGTACAGATTTTGGATGTCGATGTGGTGCCCCTCTGGGATTTTTATCAACGCACGAGAAAGCATAATTGTGTCATTTGTGATATCCACGCTAGTGAAAGTTATCCCTTTCCTACACAAGAACTCGACCAGAGCCGGACAACGCATCTCAGTTGGTTTACTCCTGCACTTAGATGGTTCTAGGGATGTAAGGGAACAAGGGATGCAGAAGTGGTGATCTCAAATTTAAATTTCACATACCTGCAGAAGTGGTAAACGAGGACCTCCTCATGTATGGCGATTTGCACGACAACGATCTCTTGTGGAGGATTTTTTCCCTTATTTGCACGGGTGTACTCCAAGTCTAGCCCCACAAACTTGTGCTTCTCTTTCTCAAGCAATTTCTCAAACTTGGCGAGAGTTGTCTCCACAGTCGCTTCATCATGTGTACACCACTATCAAAGTCGTGGTACCATGGGCAGGGACCAAGTGGGTCTCTGTTGTGCGATTCCCATCGTCCATGACTGCAAGGAAATGGGTGAAAGGAACTGCCTGCAAGGAACTTCCTTCGAGAGGAAGAAGAAGATGAACCGATGGTTCCAGAACAGAGGAAGAAGAAGCGCCCAGGAAAAACTGCAGAGGAATGACTGAGGAAGAGGAATGACTGCAGAAGAAACGTGGTAACTGCAACTTTCGGTTCGAGAACTCACCATGGTTACGTGGAGATCGTGGCAGTGCCGCCGGTTCAACAAGTGGGGCCAGTTCCTACGAGAATATGAAATTAGCTATGCATTTTTCTATGCGAGAAATTGAGAGAAGTCATTTATATTTTGTCTTTCATAATTAAACACAATGAAGTTGGTATAGCCCAAGATATTTGAACAAACGATATTTGCTAGTTTAACATACAACAACACTTACAGGCCCAACATGGCAGAACTTGGAGAGCCCCAGAACTTGAGCTACCACAGAGACCTCGGCAGAGGTGGCAGAGTTGGTGCGGGTGCAACTACGGCGACGGCGAGCTCGGATTCTAGAGGAGGAAAACAGAACCGAGCATGGTCGACAAGGTGATAGATCTCACCGGGAACCAATTCTCGTCCCCGACCGTGCCATAGGTGCGTCCATGGTGAGGGCAAGCTCCGACTCGGGATGGGGAGGAGAGCGGGACCGAGCAGCTTCGTCATTTCCCAGCTCTGCGCCATGGCCGCGACCACAGATTGCCGCTCCGGGGAAGAAGACGAGTAATGGAGGCGCCAACGCTGCAAGCCTACAGGGCGGAGAGTTGGGCCGAGCAGGTTCGACCATGTCCCAGCTCCGTGCCATGGCTGTGACGCCCCACAGATTGCCGCTCCGGGGAAGAAGAAAACGCGTAATGGATGCAGGCGCCAACGCTGAGCTTAATTGATACCTAAGCGACGGGAGCGACAGGAGCGACATAACGGCGAGAATTGACAGGGGGGCCCAACTTGACGGTGTTAGCCTGATTTTTTGTGTTGAAACATAAAGTTGAATTCATGCCGAAAAAGACCCTCTGAGTATTTGGCACGCCAACTATAGTCATCGCGGATGATATCAGGGAACTCGGGTACCGCGTTGCCTGGGCACCCCAACTTTCGGGCTGCAAAATGATATTCTCGACAACGACCCCAAGCTCGCCGATGCTTTCATCGCTGAGGAACCAAACCATGCGGAAGAACTCATGAAATATGCAGGTGTCAATGACAAGGATAACCCGACGATCCTAAAGAAGCCCACCTCGGCCAGAGTTGCGCAAGCAACCTTCGAGGCCTCCATGCACACCCACACTATCGAGCTCGTTCCAGGCGACTCGAGCCAGAAGGTCACCGTGGGAACCAACATGAGTCCCGCATAGGAAAGCCTTCTCATCGAGTTCCTACGTGAGAATCGCAACATATTCACATGGAAACCATCTGACCTGCTAGGTGTCCTGTCGTGGTGGTGGCACGACAGATGCCATGGAAAGCTAAAGATGAGGCTAATGAGCGCTAGGAGAATCCAGGGAGGGATAGCGTGTTGATTCCATGCACAAGTGTTGATGTATTACCTCTATCAATGAAGGTTACAAGTGCTCCTCGAGCTGTTCATGAGAAGGAGACTAGGTCTCTTACCCCCCACAACTAAGCTCTAGAGGTCTACCTCAGACAGAGAAAATGATCGATCCCTCTCTATGGAGGCCCTGGTGCTCCTTATATAGGCGAGCCCGGGTTACAAAGTTAGGGCATACGTGGAGGCATATTCCTCGAATATGCCCATTGGTTAAAGCTAGATGCTTCTTTATTCACTTTAACAGTTCGTCCGGACTATGGACGTAACCCTCTGCGTACTCCATGCCTTTAAGCATCACCAAACACGGGCTACGTCAGCCGACACTGCCCGCGTCATCTTGGTCGGACATGCACCACTGGTCCTTCCCTATGCTTGCTTCGCTCACGCTAAAGTGGTCAGAGGTCACCTTTTGACCAACGGGAGATTCCTTCCTTCTCTTAGAAGCCAAGTTGTTGCCCGGCTGGCGCCTGGCTAACCCGGCTACGAGGGTACTTGCATAATTGGTAGACAAATATGGCCGACATATATTTCATGCCGGCCGGATTAATGCTAGGCAGATACCCACCGAGCCGGGTTACTCCATAAGTCGGCCTGCCTTGAGATGACCCGGCTAGCTCTTGCTTTGACCATGCCGTACCTCAGCTAACTCGGCCTTTATACCCCGGCGTGACCCTACCCGGGGTATCCCCCCCAACATGTCCCAAGGGAACTCGCCGAGTACAAGTTAAACACCGACCCGAAGGCATGACCTATCAAGCAGCCATTACGACCCTTCAATGAAGAGCGCCACCGAGCAATCGCCGAAGAGGTGCAGTGGCTACTCGCCACAAGGTTCATTCGGCCCATCAAGTACTCCAAGTGGTTGGCTAACCTAGTCCTGGTACTGAAGAAGAACACCACCTGGAGGGTGAGTATCGACTACACCAACCTCAACAGTGCCTGCCCAAAGGAGCAGTTCATGCTCCCGCGCATTGACCAGATCATCAACTCGACCACGGGATCCAAGTCGCTGTGCTTCCTCGATGCTTACTATAGCTACAACCAGATCAAGATGGTCGTCGAGGACGAGGAGAAAACAGCCTTCATCACGCCGTTCAGAGCCTTCTGCTACACCACGATGACGTTCGGCCTCAAGAACCCCGGAGCAACCTTCCAACGGTGCTTGCAGGAGTGCCTAGCGAGCTAAATTGGCCGCAACATCCACGTCTACATTGACGACATGGTGATGAAATCAACTCCCCAGAGCGATCTACTCGCTGACCTGGCCAAAACTTTCACGAATCTGCGGAAATATCAAATCAAGCTCAACCCGAAGAAGTGCACATTCTACGTGCCCACCAGCTAGCTGCTGGGGTACGTAGTCTCCAAACAAGGCATCAAAGCAAACCCCTCCAAGAACAACACCATCACATGACTCAGGAAACTCGAGTGCCTACGCGATGTCTAGAAGCTGGCAGGGCGAGTCGCGGCCCTGAGTCGCTTCATCCCCTGGCTCGGTGAGAAGGCAATGCCTCTCTACCGATTGATGTGGAAGAACCCCACATTCGTGTAGGACAGTGAGGCCGACAGTGCGCTCAAAGCACTGAAGGAGGTGCTACTCGCGGCGTCGGTACTCACCGCTCCAATGAATAAGGAGCCAATGCTTGTCTACGTCACGGCCTCCAATCGAGTCATCAACATCGTGATGGTCGTCGAATGACCTGAAGAGGGCAAGGAGCACCCCGTGTAACACCCTATCTACTACCTCATCAAGGTCCTCACCGATTCGAGGCAACGCTACCCGTAGTAAATTGGTATACACGGTCTTATCTCTTAGTTGTTTCCTCTACTACTTTGAGGAGCACCCTATCATGGTTGTTTCCTCCGCCCCGCTGCAGGACATCATCCGCAATCGTGACGCGATTGGGCGAGTCACCAAGTGGGCCGTCAAAATCGGCATCCACAACATCAAGTACGATCCGTGCAAAGCCATCAAGTCGCAAGCCTTAGCCGACTTCGTTGCTGACTGGGAAGAAGCGCATCAGCTCGAGATGCTGCCTTATCTCCACTACTGGTCCCTCCACTTCGATGAATCCAAGAACTCAGATGGCGCTAGGGCTAGGATAATTCTCACCTCCCCTAAGGGATACAAGCTCCGATACGTGATGCAGCTCAACTTCATGCCCTGCACCAACAACATGGTTGAGTACGAGGATATCCTCAATGGCATGTGGGCTGCCAAGGAGATGAACGTCAATTGCCTCGAATGCTATGGTGACTCTGACCTCGTCGCCGCACAAGTTGCTGGCACCTCTGATGGAGTCTCCCCCAACATTATAGAGTACCGCCAAACGACAGACCAGCTGGGGGGCTATTTCGCTGGCTATTCCGTCTAGTGGATCGATCGCCGGAAGAATGAAGAGGCTGACACACTCTCACGCATCGGATCAGCTCCCCAAACACCACCACCGGGGCGTCTTGCTCGACATCATCAACAAACCATCGGTCTCCCCCCAAAGGAGATCGACATCGGGATCCTGCTGCAACCTGAGTCCGCTCTAGTCGCAATGGTCACAGAACCTAGCGACTGGACCGAGCCTTACATCACCTACCTCAAGCACAAGATCCTGCCCCAGGACGATACTGAGGCACAGATGATCGTGTGCTGCTGCAAGTAATTCGTCATCATCAACGGTGAGCTCCACAAACGCAGCATGATAGGCATGTACCAACACTACGTACAACCAGAAGAGGGTCGCAAGATCATGCAAGACATCCATGCTGGCGACTGCGGCCACCATGCTAGCGCCAGGTCCCTAGTGGCCAAAGCCATGCACCACGACTTCTACTGGCTCACCGCGCATACTGACACCATTGACATTGTCCAGCGTTGTGCCAGGTGCCAAAAATACACCAACCAGACGCACATCCCTGGTTCGGCTCTCAAGACCATCCCCATTACATGGCCATTCTCCGTTTGGGGTATCAACATGGTGGGATGATTCAAGACTGCACCATCTAGCTACACCCACCTCCTGGTCGCAGTTGACAAGTTCACTAAGTGGGTCGAGGTGAAACCCATCAAGAAGTGTGACGACAAGACCGCCACCAAGTTCCTCCGCAAGATGATCTGTTGGTATGGTTACCCGCACAACATCATCACTGACAATAGCACCAACTTTGCCAAGGTCGCCATGGCTAATTTCTGTGAGGAGCACGACATCCAACTCGACCTTGCCTTAGTCGCCCACCCAGAGTCGAACGGTCAAGCCAAGCGCGCCAATCAGAGCATCCTCCACGGCCTCAAGCCGAGACTGCAGTTCCCCCTTGAGTGAACGCCAGGATGCTAGTCGAGGAGCTACCCTCCGTGCTATGGGCATTCACACCTCCGTCAATCGATCCACAGGGTTCACCCCTTCTTCATGGTGTAAGGTGCTGAGGCCGTCATGCCGACTGACGTCGAGCACAACTCGCCCCGAGTCGTTCACTATGCGGAGGAGGACAATGAATTCGCCCGTTAAAACAGGGTCGACCTACTCGACGAAGCACGCGACCTGGCTCACTCCCGCACCGCCAACTATCAGCAAGGTGTCTGCCGCTACCATAGCCAGCAAGTTTGGACTCGCACCTTCCAGGAGGGCGACCTCATACTATGACTCATCCAGGACAAGAAGGACATGCACAAGCTCTCCCCCATGGGATGGACCATTCGCCATCAGGAGAGTCCTATGCAACAACGCATACTACCTCATCAACATCTGAGCCGACAACCAGCTCGACATTGAGCGTCATGGAATGTCAACCTGCTCCGCAAGTTCTACACTTAGAACTGAAATTTGTACTCCTCTGAACCGCTGATGAATAAAATAATGTCTACACAAATTGTGTCCACTCACCATTTCTTGTGCCAATTGCACTCGTACATTCAACAGATATGCTAACTATGGTAGTCAACCCTTGGTTGAGCGACCGACATGACTAAGTAGTGCGGTTCAAGGGCACCGAAAGTCACTCGGGCCTTGCACTGTCTATGAAAAACGTCAACCCAGAGCCGGCATCGGAGTCGCCTAGCTCGACTAGCTCTCTGAGCCAAGATGACCAGCCGTGCTTCCCACAGCACCCCGTCCTCCTCATCCTTGTGCACAACGACTCAAACGGTTAAGCACTACACTCGGGGACTCGCTCCAAAATGAACCCATACGCGACTCGGGAACACACCAAGTATAAGAGCGTGCCTTGGAGTTGCCAAACGACTAGCTTTCTGAGCTAGTAGGAGAGACGTGTTACATGATAAACAGCACACCACGTCCTTACCTACCTTGGGCTTACAACTCGAATAGTTAAGTACCATGCTCGGGGACTCGCCAACTCGAGCCTGCACGAGTTCCGGAAAAACACCAAGTACAGAGTACCCCTTGGGGTTGCCACACGACTGACTCCATGAGTAACGGGAAGTCGCCCTAAGCTACTTGGATAGCTTCAAAACAAACCACTAGTATCGTCCACGCTAACCAACACGCTCGCGACTGACTTTTGTAGGCAAACACGCTTGGGCACTCGCATGGTACCCACAACTGCGTAAAGCACAAATAAAGCTAACCAAATGACATAATTGTCATGTTAATACGAGTCGAATGGAATTGTAGCAAAACACTTGCACTTCGATTAGCCATCAAAATATTTTACAAGTACGTTTTCTCTCGATCGCACTAGCCATTACACAGAAACTTTTTACATGATGGAGGCCCATCTAACTACTCTGCTGCCGACAAAGAAGCGGCTCCCTCCATGCCCTTGGCCCCGACGAAGGGCTTCCACCAGTTGATGGGTAGGTCGTCAGTGACCCGTTGATCGCCGACTGGAAAGGACGCTCCAACTTCAAGTCATGGTGATTCAGTGATTTGTCTCCGATGGCAACCTGAATTTCCTGATAGGGGAGGAGGTCGCTCATCACCAAGACACACTCCGCGTAAGGAGCGGACTTCGCATTGAGTGCTAGTACATCTGCGATCTGAACGACCCTAGTCAACGAAGGATACCCGTCGGTAACATCATCGAGCTTGAAGTCCTCAGGGAAGTGCACCAGCCCTAGGCTCAACGCAGCAGTCGCCCCACGGCGAAACACGAAGCGCATCATCCACCCGACGATGGTGGGAACCTCCTCCAAGTACCTCCACACCTTAGTGAATCCCTTGTGGATCACCTCGGTGGGCGAGATATTCTGAATGGCCCGCACGCACATCGCTGATGCCGACACGTTCTCCAGCACCGCCTTGATGCAGTCCTTGGCCCCGTACAGGTGCATTATCGGATCCCTTGCACCTATCATGTCTGCAAGGCATCAGTACACGTGGTCAATATAGAAATTCAGTCGCTTGGGGACTCATATGACCGGAGACCAAATCAAAACCGAGAAAGAAAAGGAACTCACCAAGAAGTCGGCAACAGTTTTCAATGTCACATTTCTCCATCTCGGAGAACTTTGATTGCAAGTCCACATAGATGGAATCGGAGGCCTTGCGGTCCTTCTCCGACTCCACTAATGCGGACTTGGCCTTCTCTGCCTCCGCCAACGCCACCTTGGCCTTCTCCTCCACTGCGGCAGTAGTCGCCTTTGCGCCCTCCAATTTAGATGTCGGCACATAACCCTCGTGGGCCTTGGCAAGCGTGGTTACCTACAAAATAACACCAGTCAATTCCATGCCAAATTCAAACACGAAAACCAACACTTCATGAAAGAAAGATGACTTACTCGCAGCAGCCCGTAGTTGATTAATCGCCTGGGTCGCCACCTGGTAGTCATGCTGGAGCCGCTCAAACTCCACTCGTCGGCCATACCTCTCGCTATATTACAAAGAATATGGTCAACAAAATGTACAAGTGCTGACTCGTTGCTACCAATGACCCGACCCTCGAGACTAGAGACTCACGAAAATTACAAGTGTCGAGTCACTGCTATTCGATGACCTGACCCTCGGGGACTGGGCATTCAAGGAAAAGAAGAGACTAAAAAGCCTGTGGTCGCTACTACTTAGCAACCAGAGCCTTGGGGACTGGGCATACCTAGAGTGCCTAACTGAGCAAGTAGTGGAGTTCGATTGCTCCCATTGGTGCCGGTCCCTGGGTCCCCTGCGCCATCAAGCCAATGTTGTCGTCGATGATTTTGGGCACCAACGGCAACTATGCCTGGGCAACTTTGAACGCTCCCTTCGTAAGGAAGCATGGAAACGTCGCAGATTTGGCTGCTACGGATGGGGACGCCGCCACCATCTCCATGGTTGCGTCTGCACCTTCCGCTTCAACCTCTAGGCGCGAGACCCTTTCTTCATGGACAATAATGTCGCCCATGGTACCTTCCTCGGGAACCTCGCCTTACGGGTCAGGGTCGACCGCCTTCTGCTTCTTGACGGTGAGTTCCGGTGCCTCGCCAATGTCATCCTTCGTCTTCTTGGAAGGGTCTTCCACCTCCTCGACATGGCTCGAGGGAATTTTGGACACGGTCGCGCGAGTTATACTCGTTGGTTTGCTCCTGCGAGTTTAGAATAATCAATGAGATAGAAATTCTGGTGAGTGAGATAATCGTTCAACCCAACAAGATAAAGATGCTTACTTGGTGACCGAGATAACTGATGTCTATGCACTTCTATTCTTGTAGACAGTTGTTGGGCCTCCAAGTGCAGAGGTTTGTAGAACATCAGCAAGTTTCCCTTAAGTGGATCACCCAAGGTTTATCGAACTCAGGGAGGAAGTGGTCAAAGGTATCCTTCTCAAGCAACCCTGCAATCAAGATACAAGAAGTCTCTTGTGTCCCCAACACACCCAAACACTTGTCAGGTGTATAGGTGCACTATTCTGGCGAAGAGATAGTGAAATACAAGTGGTATGGATATAAGACAACGATGCCAGAAAATATCTTGACGGGAGGAAAAGACTAAAGGAAAAAAGATGGAAGCAAGCAAACATGTAACATATCTAGTTGCAAACGGTGTTTCAATGTTTACAAACAAGGCCTAGGGATCATACTTTCGCTAGTGAACACACCCATATAAACATCTTCTCTTCATGATACTACTCTGAACTACTCTCCGGTTGGACACTCTAATCCATGGTAGGGCTATAATAGCACACCTCAAAGTTCGCTTTCCCCATCTAGATAACCCCTCACTATCACCTTGAGCGCTAGATGGTTCCAACAAACACCACAATTTCATAGAGACATCCAACTCCAAATATAACTCATAACAAGTATTTGTAATCTCTAGCCTAAGTGCCACACAGTGTGCACACCGTCAACTTCACACACGTGGGGATAGCAGAGATTAATTAAAGCACTTGAGTAGCAGAATATATCTATATTACAAAGCTCATGATCTCAATAAGATCACGCATAGAGAGAGATGAACACATAGCTATCGGTAGAGCCCTTAGCCTCGAGGAAGAACTACTCCCTCATCATCATGGGAATCAACAACGGCGATGGAGATGGTGGTGGAGATCGATGGAGATGGCTCCAGGGGCCCTTCCCCGTCCCGACAGGGTGCCGGAACAGAGACTTTCTATCCCCCAAATCTCCCCTTCGGTGGCGGCGGCACTGTGGAACTTTTCGTGGCTAGAGGCTGGCTGATTTAGGGTTTCTGCATCAAAGGCTTCTTATAGGCGAAAGGGCGATGTCAGCAGGTGGACCAGGGGCCCAGACCACCCGGTGGCATGGCCAGGGGGACCCGCGCCACCACATGGTGTGGCCAACCCCTGGCCCCTCTCCGTCTCGTCTTCTGGCTCCGTGAGTCTTCTGGTAAAATATCGACTTTGGCTTTTGTCCAGTCCAATTCCGAGAATATTCATTTTCTGGCTTTTCTGGAACCAAAAACAGAACAAAACAGGCAACTGGCAATGTGGCATCTTGTTAATAGGTTAGTTTTAGAAAATGTATAAAAATACCTCAAAGTATGGACAAAACATAAGAAAGTAGATATAAAACAAGCATGGAACATCAAAAATTATAGATACGTTTGCAATGTATCAACATCCCCAAGCTTAACTCCTGCTTGTCCTCGAGTAGGTAAGTGACAAAAAGAATAATTTTTGAGGTGACATGTGATGTCTACGCACTTCTATTCTTGTAGACAGTTGTTGGGCCTCCAAGTGCAGAGGTTTGTAGGACAGCAGCAAGTTTTCCCTTAAGTGGATCACCCAAGGTTTATCGAACTCAGGGAGGAAGTGGTCAAAGGTATTCCCTCTCAAGCAACCCTGCAATCAAGATACAAGAAGTCTCTTGTGTCCCCAACACACCCAATACACTTGTTAGGTGTATAGGTGCACTAGTTCGGTGAAGAGATAGTGAAATACAAGTGGTATAGATAATTATAAGTGGTAATGGTGATAAAAAATAGCTTGATGGCATGGAAAAGACTAAAGTAAAACTGAAATAAAGATGTAAGCAGGCAAACATGTAACATACTAATTGCAAATGGTGTATCAATGCTTAGAAACAAGGCCTAGGGATCATACTTTCACTAGTGAACACTCTCATATAAATATCTTCTCTTTATGATACTACTCTTAACTACTCTCCGGTTGGACACTCTAATCCATGGTAGGGCTATAATAGCACACCTCAAAGTAAGCCTTTCCCATCTAGATAACCCCACGCTGTCACCTTGAGTACTAGATGAGTCCAACAAACACCACAATTTCATAAAGACATCCAACTCCAAATATAACTCATAACAAGTATTTGTAATCTCTAGCCTAAGTGCCACCATGGTGTGCACGTTGTCACTATCACACACATGGGGAGAGAACAGATCTATTAAAGTACTTGAGTAGAAAGGTAGATCTATAGATCAGAATCTCATGATCACAATATGATCATGCATAGAGAGAGAGATGAACACATAGCTACCGATAGAACCCTTAGCCTCGAGAGAGAACTACTCCCTCCTCATCATGGGAATCAGCAACGGCGATGGAGATGGTTGTAGAGATCAATGGAGATGGCTACGGGGCACTTCCCCGTCCCGGCATGGTGCCGGAACAGAGACTTTCTGTCCCCCGAATCTCCCCTTCGGTGGCGGCGGCGCTGTGGAACTTTTTGTGGATTTCTGATTGACTCTCTGGGGTTTTTGCCTCGGGAGGAATATATAGGCGAAGGAGGCAAGGTCGGTGGCCAGACAGGGGGCCCACACCATGCCCTGGCGCGGCCTGGGGGTACCCGTGCCTAGGGAGGGGTGTGGCCACCCTATGGCCCCTCTCCAACTCTCCTTTTGGCTCCATGAGTCTTCCGAGAAAATAGGAACTTTGACTTTTGTCCCGTCCAATTCCGAGAATATTCATTTTCTGACTTTCCTGGAACCAAAAACAGCAGAAAACAGGCATCTGGCACTGTGGCTCTTTTGTTAATAGGTTAGTCCAAGAAATCATATGAAAAGTACTCCAAAGTGTGGACAAAACTTAAGAAAGTGGATAAAACCAAGCATGGAACATCAAAAATTATAGATACATTTGCAATGTATAAACATGCATCATCACAATCTTGATCAAACCATTTGCAGGCATTGAAAGCTAGGATCAAAGAACTCTAAACATGAGCATGAAAGATGAAGTTCTAACAATAAGACATAGTAACTATGTTGTACCATGAAAAGGTACAAACAAAGATCATGAATAGCAATGCATTGAAAGACGTTTGTTTGTTTCACATATAGAAAACATAGCATAGTGGCATTCAGCTTGTCGCTCATTGAGTAGCAAAACATAAATGCATAGGACACCTTCAAAGTTCATAAGGGTAACTAGATACAAATAGTTCAAGAACAAGCACTATCAACATTATGAATCAACCAATAAGTTTTGGGACAATGCACATAGAACTAAGGATGACAACTATGATCTCTTAATAGGTGCATAAAGATAGAAGATGGAGACTCAACATAAAAAGTAAAAGAAAGGCCCATCATAGAAGGAAGCAGGGATTCAAGTCTCATAAAGAGCTTCCAAAAGTTATGGTACTTATTAGCTTTCATCTCTCATTGCCCCTATCATAAGCATCTTGAAGTGATTAAGGCTAAAGTGAACAAACTATGGAGTATATTCTTGACAAAGTATAAGTTGGCAATCTCATGTCCCTTGAATACGAGGGCCGCTCCTCATGCTACTCAAGTTTAGTTACCGGTAAGTTCTTGTCATAGTAAGTACATGTGTATCATAGAGAACCGCCAACGGGGTACCCCTTGCACATGATACAGGAGCTATCCCATAATCAAAATGAGAAGGCAAGCAGACAATGAGCATCTTAGTAATCTTATTTTTGACCATGGGAAAATGGTGCTTTTTCTCTCTTTCCTATTTTCTCATCTTTTTTTCTTTTTCTCAATCTCTATCTCTTTTTTTATAAGAAGAATGCTTCATAGATTGCTCACTATTGTGATGCTGCAAGTTTCCACTGTGATCTGGCATGGTTGAGGCTAGCGGCCTAGATGTTTCTCTAACACACATACATAACTCCATGGACTTACCAGCTCCCCTTTCATTTCACACCGACGACATCCATAAACAAAAGAGCATGATATCAACTTGGTACAATGTACAAGTGCAATGTTGAAAGCGTTCCCCATGACAGCATGGTTCTGCTAATCCCAACGTATAAGTGCAAGCATATACAACATAGATGACACAATGGTTCAAGTTTATTAGGGACAAGAAAAGTAAAGTGTGCCATCAAGTTTGTGAGAGCTTTAATCACTAATTTTCACATAACAAGTTTAATTCGGAAGGTAGATAAAAACATGAATATACCTGGAATAGCAAATGCTAATTGGTAGGTATGGTGCACTCTTTGGAATAACTTGGTTTTATTTGGAGTTGGATGCATGAGTAGAACTCATACTTGGTTATGGAGGCTAGCAAAAGACTGGGAGTGACCAACTAAGAGAGTAATAATGGCCATAATCATGCAAAGCGACAAAACATCATTAATTAAAGCATAAAGTGATATTACAAGTCGAAAAATAAATGATCCTAGAGGCTATGGTGACTTGGTAAAGTCTTAACATGGTGTGAGCATGCGCCAAGTCAACCCAAATAAAGCATTAAAGGAGAATACCACAATATTATGCTTTTATATGCTAAAACAACGCATGATTCTTTCAAGGCACATTAAGCAATCTCGTTTGTTTATAACAAGTCATTCTATAGCAATAATCACTAAGCATAAAGCCAAAACAATATCAAGCATGACATGATAAAGTCTAAGTCACAGTAAAAAACAAACTCCTTTTATACCACTTAAGCATGAACTTTCCTACTCTTTTCCAATCCAAATCAACTTTATTTGAAAACTAATGCATGAATGAGGGGGCCCAACCAATTTATTCAAGCAAACTAAGCAAACGAAAACTAAAAATGAAAACAAAGGTGCTCCAAGAACAACACAACGGTGCATGAAACAATAAAAATGAAGTGTTTGGAAGAAACCTGAATTTTTTATTGATGAAGAAGGGGATTCCTGGGGCATCCCCAAGCTTTGACACTTGTACTTCTTGAATATTTCTTGGGGTGACATGGGTGGCATCCCCAAGCTTGAGCTTTTGTCCATTCTTCATCTCATTACATCATTCTTTCCCTAGACCTGAAAATTTCCATACAAAACTTCACACAATCTTCATTAGCAACATTAGTGCACTCAAGATAATAAGTCTTTTGGTTCAGTTCCAACACAAGTAAAACTTTCATTAAAATAAAAGCTACTGTAGCACTTCCTTTAAAAAGTTCAATTTTTTTGGCAAGAACTCAAAGAGAAAGAGATTTAAGAAGCAAATGCAAATAATGGCAGAAATCTGTCAAAACAGACCAGCAGGTAAAATCCAATTTATCGAAGACCTTCTGTTGCTCAAATCGAAAAGTGTTGAACTAACGAAAGTTGGATAACAACCTAGGGCAAAGATTTTTCACGAAGTTTTACAGCAAAGCACAAAAATTTGTCTCGGGACAGCAACTTTCCCAAGCATTATTTCTCTCTTATTAGAGGTTATTCTTGGCACAAAAACACACAAAAATGATAAGGAGAGGTTATTATAGAAGTAATAACTTCCAAGACTCAAGAAAACTATTGGGTTATCTCCCAAGAAGTACTTTTCTTTAACGCCTTTAAGTTAGGCATGATAGTACAAGAGAGCATCAAGAAGCAAATTCAAAGCACATTTAAGTCTAACCTACTTCCTTTGAAAAATAATCTTGTAAAGAAACAAGTCATGAAAGCATAAAGTAACAAGCATATGAAAGCAAAACAAATGCAACTTCAAAATTTTCAACATAAAAAGGGGAAACTTAATATTGTTGAGATACATAAAACCATGTTTCCCTCTCTCATAATAACTTTCAGTAGCATCATGAATAAAATTAACAATATAACTATCACATAAAACATTCTTACCATGAGCAACATGCATAAAAGAATTAATACTCCCCACATAAACAAAGTCATTCTTATTAATTATAGTGGGAGAAAATTCAACAAAATAGCTATCATTATTATTCTCATCACCATAATCATCAAATATAGGAGGCATATTATAGTCATACTTAATTTTATCCTCAATAGTAGGTGGACTGAAAATATCATATTCATCATTGTAATCATCATATATTGGAGGCATAGTATCATCAAAGTAAATTTTCTCCTCCGTGCTTGGGGGACTAAAAAGATCATGCTCATCAAAACCAGCTTCCCCAAGCTCAGACTTTTCCATAGCATTAGCAATAATGGTTTTCAAAGAATTCATACTAATAACATTGCTATTAGCATGCAAATAAAGTTCCATAGGTTTTTTAATTTTCTCTTCAAACACTTCATGTCTTAACTCAAGATAAATACTATAAAGCTCTCTAATTTTGTTGTTGTTTTACATTAAGCCTAACTAGTGAAAATAAAAACATGAAACAAAAAGATATAATTGCAGAATCTAAAGGAAATAACTTCGAGCACTCATACACCAGCAACAGTACTAGAAGATAGCTTAGTAGCCAGAGGATGTGAGTACCTGATGTCTACGCACTTCTATTCTTTTAGACAGTTGTTGGGCCTCCAAGTGCAGAGGTTTGTAGAACAACAGCAAGTTTTCCCTTAAGTGGATCACCCAAGGTTTATCGAACTCAGGGAGGAAGTGGTCAAAGGTATTCCCTCTCAAGCAACCCTGCAATCAAGATACAAGAAGTCTCTTGTGTCCCCAACACACCTAATACACTTGTTAGGTGTATAGGTGCACTAGTTCGGCGAAGAGATAGTGAAATACAAGTGGTATGGATAATTATAAGTGGTAACGGTGATAGAAAATAGCTTGATGGCGTGTGGTTGACGTGGGAAAAGACTAAAGTAAAACTGAAATAAAGATGGAAGCAAGCAAACATGTAACAGATCTAATTGCAAACGGTGTTTCAATGCTAAGAAACAAGGCCTAGGGATCATACTTTCACTAGTGAACAGTCTCATATAAATATCTTCTCTTCATGATACTACTCTTAACTACTCTCCGGTTGGACACTCTAATCAATGGTAGGGCTATAACAGCACACCTCAAAGTTCGTTATCCCCATCTAGATAACCCCACACTATCACCATGAGCTCTAGATGAGTCCAACAAACACCACAATTTCATAAAGACATCCAACTCCAAATATAACTCATAACAAGTATTTGTAATCTCTAGCCTAAGTGCCACCATGGTGTGCACGCTGTCACTTTCACACACATGGGGAGAGAAGAGATCTATTAAAGCACTTGAGTAGCAAGGTAGATCTATAGATTACAAGCTCATGATCACAATATGATCATGCATAGAGAGAGAGATGAACATATAGCTACCGCTAGAACCCTTAGCCTCGAGAGAGAACTACTCCCTCCTCATCATGGGAATCAGCAATGGTGATGGAGATGGTGGTGGAGATCGATGGAGATGGCTCCGGGGGCACTTCCCCGTCCCGGTAGGGTGCCGGAACAGAGACTTTCTGTCCCCCGAATCTCCCCTTCGGTGGCGGTAGCGCTGCGGAACTTTTTGTGGCTGGATGATTGACGATTTAGGGTTTATGCCTCGGGAGGCTTCTTATAGGCCAGAGGGCAAGGTCGGTGGGTGGCCAGGGGGCCCACACCATGCCCTGGCGCGGCCTGGGGGACCCGCGCCATGGGGTGGTGTGGCCACCCTGTGGCCCCTCTCCGACTCTCCTTCTGGCTCCGTGAGTCTTCCGGGAAAATATCAACTTTGGCTTTTGTCCGGTCCAATTCCGAGAATATTGATTTTCTGACTTTCCTGGAACCAAAAACAGCAGAAAACAGGCAACTGGCACTGTGGCACTTGTTAATAGGTTAGTCCAAGAAATCATATGAAAAGTACTACAAAGTGTGGACAAAACACAAGAAAGTAGATAAAACCAAGCATGGAAAATCAAAAATTATAAATACATTTGCAATGTATCAGTACCTTTTACCTTACCTCCGCGGCAACGGTGCCAGAAAATAGCTTTGATGGCGCGTGGTTGACGTGGGAGCTTCTTCTTCTTCAATCCCTGGCAATGGCGCTAGAAAATAGCTTGATGTCTACACACTTCTATTCTTGTAGATAGTTTTTGGGCCTCCAAGTGCAGAGGTTTGTAGAACAGCAGCAAGTTTCCCTTAAGTGGATCACCCAAGGTTTATCGAATTCAGGGAGGAAGTGGTCAAAGGTATCCCTCTCAAGCAACCCTGTAATCAAGATACAAGAAGTCTCTTGTGTCCCCAACACACCCAATACACTTATCAGGTATATAGGTGCACTAGTTCAGAGAAGAGATAGTGAAATACAAGTGGTATGAATATAAGACAACGGTGCCAGAAAAGAGCTTGACGGGAGGAAAAGACTAAAGGCAAAAAGATGGAAGCAAGCACACATGTAACAGATCTAGTTACAAACGTTGTTTCAATGTTTAGAAACAAGGCCTAGGGATCATACTTTCGCTAGTGAACACTCTCATATAAATATCTTCTCTTCATGATACTACTCTGAACTACTCTTCGGTTGGACACTCTAATCCATGGTAGGGCTATAACAGCACACCTCAAAGTTCGCTTTCCCCATCTAGATAACCCCTCACTATCACCTTGAGCGCTAGATGATTCCAACAAACACCACAGTTTCATAGAGACATCCAACTCCAAATATAACTCATAACAAGTATTTGTAATCTCTAGCCTAAGTGCCACACGGTGTGCACACTGTCAACTTCACACACGTGGGGATAGCAGAGATTAATTAAAGCACTTGAGTAGCAGAATATATCTATATTACAAAGCTCATGATCTCAATAAGATCACGCATAGAGAGAGATGAACACATAGCTATCGGTAGAGCCCTTAGCCTCGAGGAAGAACTACTCCCTCATCATCATGGGAATCAACAACGGCGATGGAGATGGTGGTGGAGATCGATGGAGATGGCTCCGGGGGCACTTCCCCGTCCCGATAGGGTGCCAGAACAAAGACTTTATGTCCCCTGAATCTCCCCTTCGGTGGCGGTGGCGCTGCGGAACTTTTCGTGGCTAGAGTCTGGATGATTTAGGGTTTCTGCATCAGAGGCTTCTTATAGGCGGAAGGGCGATCTCAGAGGATGGACTAGGGGCCCACACCACCTGGTGGTGCGGGCAGGGGGGCCCACGCCACCACATGGTGTGGCCATCCCCTGGCCCCTCTACGTCTCGTTTTCTGGCTCCTTGAGTCTTCCGGTAAAATATTGACTTTGGCTTTTGTCCGGTCCAATTCTGAGAATATTCATTTTCTGGCTTTTCTGGAACCAAAAATAGAAGAAAACAAGCAACTGGCACTGTGGCATCTTGTTAATAGGTTAGTTCCAGAAAATGTATAAAAATACCTCAAAGTGTGGACAAAACATAGGAAAGTAGATATAAAACAAGCATGGAACATCAAAAATTATAGATACGTTTGCAACGTATCAATAACGCGTAGACCAGTAGGGATGTGTGGTGGCTTCTCTAGCTCAGGGCTGATTGTGCGCGTCAGTCCCGCCTCCAACACACTAGCTTGACACCGCGGTTTAGACGACCCCACTGGCTTCTTCGCCGACCCGGTGACTGCTATTTGGGCCTCCGACGCCTTTGTTGCTAGGGCTTATGACGTCTTCGCGGCTGCCGAGGCCTCTACTGCCATCGTCAGTGCCGGGGCTTCCGACCCCTTTGCCATCGGCGGAGCCGTTGCTCCAATCGTTGGTGCTGGGTCCTCTGACCCCTTGATCATGCTTGGTATTGCCGCTGCCTCTTCAGCGGCCTCCTTCGAATTGAGCACCATTGCTAGTTCGGTCACTGCCTTCATGGGCGGCTTCGTCCTCAGGGTGGCCTTGGCCGGAATAGCCACCCGTTTGGAGATCTGATCATTGACGATTTCCATGTCATTGTCGAGCTCCTTGTGGTTGCGGCTGGCCCGGATCTTGGACGCTTCTGGCCATGAGTCTTCCGTGGCACGGAGACAAGTTCTCCCTCTTCATTGGCCTCCTCCGACCTGTCGGATGCGTCCCCCTCGTCTTTGTCAAGGAGCTAATCTTGCGTCTTCGCGTCCAGCAGGGGCAACCGATGCTCCAGAACCTGGAAGGTCTATAGAGAAAGGTAAACTCATGAGTCAGATAAGTGACTTAAAAACAACTGGCAAATGAATTGACTACAAAATGAAAAGGGAAACTTACTGGAGGAGCCGGTTCACTGCTCGGCTTATACGGGGTGAGGCCCTCCTAGAGGTCACTAAAGGCCCCCTCCGTGATCTTCTTCAAAGCCACAGAGTAATCCTCCGCGACCCACAAATCTGGGCTCGACCTAGGAGGATCAGTTCGCGCACTATATTCATACATTTAGCTGGCCCGAGTGGCGAGCGGCACCAATCGCCGCCCAAGCCAACAGTTGAAGAGGTTGATCGTCTTCAACCCTTCTTCCTTGATCTTGGACATATGCGTCCACAACTTGTCCACAACTGCCTTATGGTCCTTGGGGAGCTTGTGTACTGACAACCATTTCTTCCATTCACTGTCTTCGGTAGCAACAGCTTGAAGAAGCTGGCACCTGGCTTCATCTGGAAGGTGACGCCACCATCGGCCAGCAGAGGCCTACCCTTCCCCTAATGGCTAGCCCAACTGTGAAATAGCTCGAGCTAGAGCGGGAAGTAGGGGCGGCAGCCGAGGTAACTCTCACAGAAGGCGACAAAGACCGCCAACTGCTCTATGCTGTGTGGCCCTAGATCTGAGGGATTTATTTGGTAGAAGTGAAGAAATCCTCTAAAGAAGAAGGAAGTGGGGAACCCTAACCCGTGCTCTAGATGGCTGAGGAAGGAAATAAATTCCTCGACTCGTGGTTTGGGTTCGCTCTCACCCGCGGGCGGGACTTGCCACTGCCCTTTCACGAGAATCCTTGCGTCCTGGAAGGACTACAATAGGGTCATGGAACATTTGGACTTGGACCACGTGGGCACTAATATCTTCGATCCGGATTCATGGATGTAGTATAATAGCTTTTTCCCTAAAAGACCTAGGTTTAATCGAACCTCAGAAATCACTACTACAAGGTAATAAAAAGGAGACGTCTACAAGACTTTGTTTGTTCGTTTTAGCTTAGTTGACCGGACCAATCTAGTTTACTTTATAATGGGTTTGACTCAATGGATGGAATAGGCCAGGGTTGAAGATCCACCTACAGCTGCACATCAAATGGGATAAAAGATAATAATAAGCATAGTCATGTATAATGTTTGAATATAGATAATCTATTGTGGGCAACACATCATAATATTCTAGAGCCCCCGTGATGCAGCGGGCATATCAATAGACTTTTAACCCAACCGAGTGCACACCGAAGCCACTGGTTACAAACGATTATTAAGTGTAAAACACAGATCAAAGCTTTAAGTGGTGATGTTGTTGTTGATCCCGAATGGGGCGCTAAGCGAAGACCGTACAACCCTTTCTGTCACTGAGGTTCCTATGATCGCTGCTAGCCAAGTATCCCACCTCAAGACTTTATCAATCTATGGGATCTTAGGTACCTACAAGTCCACAGATCGAGACAAGAGACGAAGAAACAAAAGATACAAATCACAATTGCAAAAAAAACACAATTCTCCCATGATCTAGATGTACATAATCGTTGTGAGGTTTCCGCCCAACCCGCAGCCCATGAGGACTACTCACTCATAACAAATAGATCAGAGATAGAAAACATCATACAAATACCTAGATTGAAGTCAAATATTCTTACAATGGTTGCCAAATCACAAGGAGATCTAAAGTACAAAGCAATGGCTATGTCTAGTGGATGGATAGATGGTGGAAGTGATGAATAATGGATGAACAATGGTGTGGATCTCCTTTGGTGGTGTTGTGATTGAATCTGAGAATGGCGGCTCTCTGGCCAGCGGTTGGAGCCTCGAAATATATAGGCGTCTTCACCAAAGTTGTAGGACTTGACGAGACGAAGCCATCGCCACCTGGTACGGGAGGGGGGGGGGGTATAGGCGGACCGCGCCTGTACCAGTGGTCATTAAGTGTACTGACGCCCTATCATAGCTTCCCAATTACTTGGTCGTGTGTACTTCCTTAAAATCCTTCATTATGACTCCTTATTTCGCATTAAAAGCCATGATTTCCTGCACAAGATAAATCAAAGAGAGGATTTGCATATCTTTGCAATTATTAGTCATTAGTGTCAAGGATGGAGAGTTTCTTTGGCAATTTCTTGACCAAAAACAAATTTAAACGCAGTGGAAGATGGCAAAAATCGGAGCCATCAGGCACCATCAGCATGAACTCGCGTAGCTTGGGATCTAGATCGGATGCTCACACGAATAAGAAAAAAGGAGAAGACTGGGGAGCACAGAGGAAAAATCCGTACCTCCTGCTGCAACTCGCCTTTTATAGTGGTGTCGTTCAATGATCGTGGACTAGCCATTACCTCGCGGTAATTCCACCGAGGTTACCGTTGGGAATTACCCAACAACTAGTTTGACCAAGGCCGACGGTCCAACTTCTGCCAAACCGGTCACTCGACTCGTCTGCTCCATTCACTTGCCCATTCCACTTGATTGGGTGAGGTGACTTGAGAACCAATCGACTCGCCAAAGTTGCAACTGAAGGTAAACAGAAAGCTTCTCCCTTCATTGGAGGAGTTCGTCACCGACTCGACTGGGCGTCCACTCGGACTCGCCTACTCTGACTGCCAAGTCAACACCTTTGCCGAACCCCTGACGCACTCGGGGACTACTGATGGGGATATGCCAATCGGGGTATGCCAGAAGGAAGATTCGACTTGCCCAGGACCCCAGCGAGTGGGCCCGATGGCACGATGACTGGAAGGAGGCTATGGATGAAGCCCGGGGACTGAAGATGAAGGCCTAGGACTCTAGCTAGGCCTAGTCGGATTAGGTCAAATCCTCTTAAACCTAAATTGGTTCGATTGTAATCCTATAAACCCTAGCGAGGTGACTCTGTATAAACCTCCCTAGGGCTCTCGTTGCACTTACATCCAGTTAGCTACCCCATTAAAGTGACTCGCTGCCTAGCCGACGAGCTTGTCGATATTGTAATCCACTCACCGATAATACAATCTAGCAGGAAGTAGGTCTTTACCCTACGGGGGGAAAACCTAGGTAAACCCTTGTGTCTACACCCAATCTCGTTCCGCAGATGGTGACTCGCTCTTCCCCCAATCGTATTAATAACAACCCCTGGTAGCGACTACCGTGGACATTCCCATGACACAGAGCATAGGAAACATTCGGCCTTTTACAAATCATAGCATACATGATGGATCTGACTTCTGAAGCATATAGAATCTCACTCATCCGACTTCACTCATCAGTTGTCGAAGGACACTGAGTCTTGCTAAGTTTTACACCATGGGGCATCAGTAAGAACCCGTTCTTAGATAATTCCATGTTGAACTTCTTCAACACTTTTTCCAAATATGTACTCTAACTCAATCCAATGAGCCACCTTGATCTATCTCTATTGATCCGGATTCCTAGTATGTAAGTCACCTCACCCAAGTCCTTCATCGAAAAAGTCTTTTCTAATGATTTGGTTTCTTGCAACATCTGGACATCATTTCCAATCAGTAATATGTCATCCACATATAAGAACAGAAAGTTTACTTTGATCCCAGTAAACTTCTTGTATAAACAAGAATCAAGATCACTCTTGATGAAGCCAAACGATTTAACTACCTCAACAAAGCGAATATTCCAACTCTGAGATGCTTACTTCAACCCATAAATGGATTCCCGAAGCTTGCATACCTTATCAGTTTTAGCCAGATTGACAAAACCCTCGGGTTGTATCATGTACGTGTCCTCGGTTAAATTTTCATTAAGGAAACTGTCTTGACATCCATCTGCCATATCTCATAGTCAAAATAGGCTGCTATAGCTAACATGATCCAAACTGACTTAAGCATCTCTACGGGTGAGAAAGTCTCATCGTAGTCAACTCCTTGAACCTATCAGAACCCCTTCGTGACAAGCCGTGCTTTATAGAAACAAATATTCCCATCCATATTAGTTTTCTTCTTAAAGACTCATTTGCACTTGACGGGTCTTGCACCGTCTAGCAAATTAACCAAGTTCCAAACTTGATTTTCATCCATGGACTTTAACTCGGATCTCATGGCTCCGAGCCATGATTTAGAATCGTATCCACCATCGCTTCCGAATAAGTTGTCGGCTCATCACTGTCTAATAGTAACACATCACAAAAATTTCACAATCTTGCCAACCTTCGCGGTGCAGGTGCCGGCTTAGCCACCACGACTGTTGCGACCTCGGATCGTTAAGGATCCTAAGCCTCTGTGATTTAACATGCTAGTCCCTGGATCAATAGTTAGCACTTCACAGTCGATGAATATCATGTAAAACACAAGTCTTTATTACACGAATAATCTAGAGTATAATTATTACAACTTGCATAGCTTTTAGCTAGCTCAAATAAAACAGTGAAACTAAGTAAAACTTGAGTCCATCAACGCCTCAGGCTAGCTGCGTGAAGACCCGCGATCCCTACGCACCTTTTAGTCTTTGGATTCTGCACATAAGACGTGCAGCCAACAAGCTGGGTCAATACTTTGAATGTATTGGCAAATTACACCAAGGAAAGAGTAAGTCTATCTCTACATGCAAGGCTAAGAGTAGGCTTTGGGGTTCATTTGCATAAAGCCAATTTTCTCAATGTAAGAGGAAAAGAAGAAGAGATTTCCCTACTTTGTAAACTTTGATAAGTAGTATAGGGTCGAATGGAACACGTGGATATTACTCACCAAGTGCCCAATCAACCTAGCACTTGGATATTACGCACCAAGTTCCCAAAATCCCACCCAATGGCGATATTACTCACGCCTTGGGGTTTATAAAACGTTAGGTTTGGAAAAGAGAGAGGAAGATCTTTCAGAGGCTCCATCCTTCAGATGCTCAAGGTTGTTCTGTTTCCGTGAACACGGCTGATCGATCAGATTGCAATATTCTCGAGAGGTTGTGCACTTTCCCCACAATCCACGATCAAGTCCTTTTACGGACAAGACCATGGCGAAGCCTTCCCTTAGTAGCCCCTCTACCAGCTGGATCCAACCGTGCCAAGAACCTCCAAATGTTGGTACCCCGGAGAGGTTTCCCACTAAGTACTAAGCCAAGACAGAGCCCATATGTATTGTCGTTGCACGGGAAGCTTCTGAATTCTGAAACATGGTAGACTTCTTTGATTCCTGGGCGGCCGTCCTCCACCAAATTCCACTCGTTGACCCGACAACCATTCCACCCAGAATAAAACTTAATTTTATTTTGAAGGGGTTTTGAGAAGAAAAGTTCGCTCGAGAGAGCTCTTATACTTGAAAATTTTGAGTCTTTCGAACCCTCCCAATGGTACTTGATATAGATAAGTATATAGTATATCAAGCAATACTTAGCAAAAACAAGGGGAACCTATTAGGACAGAAATTCCTAAGTATAAATCTACTCATGGCATACTACAAAACCGCACTTGCAAAAATAGTACTAAGAAAGCTACTAAAATCCTACACATGCATACTACAGGATTTGAAGAGTAAAACATGCATAGTCAAAAACTGGGACATTAATATGATCAAGTGGTGTAACTAGCCTTGATCCGAGCAGCACTCTACACAACAGTACTCCTCAGCGCACTCCGAGCAATCTAACGAAACCAAACATAGATCCAATCACAATTTGCACAAAACAATGTCACGAAGGTGAAAAGGCATGCATGCAACATGGTATTATGCAAGGATGGATTCAAATTTTGGCCAAGGGTTTTATTCGGGGGTGTTTCTGAGTTGGGAAAGTCATTAGATTCGATTACCCACAGGTTTTAAGTATTTTGGAATTAAGCCCTAAATAAACAAGCTCAAACCTAGATCTACAACTCCAATCTACCTCGAAATAGATTTGAACACTCTAATCAAGATATACTAATTTTCTACAGGAGGTCTCGTAGATACCAAGCCAACGCAACAAGAATCAACTAAAACGGATCTACGGATAATTTTCTAGAATTAAAATACTCTAATCTAAACTTTAAATCCTACTACAAGATTTCTGTAGTAAAACAGTAATATTATTGTAGATCTGTGTTCTACTCGAAAATATGAATCCAACGGTATATTATACGCAATTTTTGGACAACAACTCGATTTACTATGGATTTTACAAGATTTAATGGTTTTCTGCCTATTTAAAAGAAAAAATAGGGCGGCGGCCAACTGTGTGACGCCAAGTGGCGGCGCGGGGCTGGTCCAGGGGCAAGCACGTGGTGCTGACGCGGTGCTGACATGGTGCTGACGCGGCGTGCCACGCGGCGAGGCGTGGTTGGCCGATACCGATTCGGTGGCCTCTCTAATCTGGGTCGTTCTTTCGCGATCTAACGGACGGAGGGGGCGCACAGAGGCTTACCTGGGTGACGATGGCAGCGGCTCGACGACAACGGTGGACGGCGGCGGTCGGCGGCGAGGCGAGGTGGTGCTTCCCCGGTTCGGTGGAGTAGAGGACGGCGGCCGGTTCCTCGCCGCGGTTCCGTTCCCGGGGACGGCGGCGGCTCTTTTCCTTCGAGGCGGCGGTGAACGGCGGCTGGAGCTCACGGATTCCGGCAAAGCTCCGGCGAGCAATTGCGGAGGCTACGGTCCACTAAACAAGGGGAAAATGATGTGAGGTGAAGCGGTACTAAAAGGGGAAGAGAGGGAGAGAAAAAGGGAAGGGCGCCGGAAAACTTGCCGTCGGCGTCGGCGGTGGCGAACTCCGGCGAGCACTATGGCGGCGGCCCGGTGGCGGTGGGTGGAAAAAGACTAGGGGTTTTTGGGGAGGCATGCCAGGGTATTTAAAGGCGGGCTAGCTTGGCGCGGGGGTCACGGAACTCCTCTCCGATCCGGCCGGAGTTCGTTCCAGAGGCAGCCAGCGAACAAGTTCGTTCCGAACTCGTCGCAACGATGAGGACGGCGGGGTGGGGCCGGGCGTCAGTGTCAGCGGGGCGAGCTGGCTGCTGCTGGTGGCGTCTGGGCCGGCCCACGCGCTACGCGCCGCCCGCTCGGCCAGGCGGGGCGGTAGGTAGGTTACGGGCCGGCTAAGGCTAGGATCCCCTTTTTTTAATTCTTTTTATTTTTTTCTGATTCAGCAGATGTTTCATAACTTTTGCAAACGGACTCCAAAAAGGGTGAGACCGGTCTCTAAAATTTTGTAAAAAGAAGAGGATTAGAATGAGGTTATAAAAATAACACTTTTGCAAAGGTTTAGGAGGATTGATATTGTTTAACCCTTTTAGTCTTTATATGACTATGGGATTTAGGAAGAAAAAATATATGATGCAGTTTTTATTATGTGATGCCATGATGCAAGGATATGATGCATGCTTCTAGTAACGTATGTAATTGCAAAGTTTGGGATGTTACAACGACCGGCTCAACCTCCAAGGATTTTGCTGACCCGCTACTAGCTGGTACCTCTCGAATTTCTTCAAGTTGCACCATGCTCCCACTCACTCCCCGACTGATAAACTCTTTCTCAAAGAAGACACCGTTTCGATCGACAAACACTTTGCCCTCTTCTCGATTGTAGAAGTACTAACCCAAGGTTTCCCTCGGATACCCCATGAAAATACACTTATCCGGCTTTGTTGTAAGCTTGTCCAACTAAAGTCACTTGACAAATGGTTCATAACCCCAAATCTTAAGAAAAGACAAACTCGACTTCTCTACCGACTTTGATGGTACATTGTTTAGTGCGAATGCTGCAGTTTCTAGACAATAACCCCAAAATGATAATGGCAGATCTATTCAACTCATCATTGATCGTACCATGTCCAACAAGGTCTGATTCCTCCTTTATGACACACCGTTTCTCTGCGGAGTTCCCGGAGGAGTGAGATGGGAACTTATTCCCCAACTCTTCAGATGGTCATCAAACTCATGGCTCATGTACTCGCCTGCTCGGTCGATTGAAGAAACTTTATTTTCTTGCCGAGTTGATTATGTACCTCATTCTGGAATTCCTTGAACTTTTTAAAGGCTTCCGACTTATGTTTCATCAAGTAGATATATCTATACCTACTCAAATCATTAGTGAAGGTAATGAAGTACTCATAACCATCTCTAGCTGTCGTGTTCATCGGGCCACCACTACTTGGGAAAACCCTATAGGAGATAGGCTTATAGGAGGCACATCCTAACCATATGCACACCCACTAAATCTACAAGGCGCACTGCTTAAGGGTGTGTCTTGTATATTTGAATAGTGGAGGCACATCTGTGAAGGGTGTGTCTCCTATTTTTCATGTACGGATCAGATCTGGCTGCCTCCCCTTATTCAAGGCGCATCTGGTCCATATGCGCCTCGAGTAATTCAAATACTCGAGGCGCATATGGACCTGATGTGCCTCGAATAAGGTGGGTGGGCCCGGTGGTGGTTGGTGCCCCAATATTGGAGGCGCATATGCACATATGCGCCTTGTGTATTTTTGGATATTGGAGGCACATATTGAGCATATGCGCCTCAAATAAGGTGGGTAGGCCCGGTGGTGGTGGTAGGTTCCCCAATAATGGAGGCACATATGCCCATATGCGCCTTGTGTATTTTTTGGATATTGGAGGCGCATGACCCGTAGATGCGCCTCTAGTAACCGAGGTGGGCCAAAAGCCTGAACCCGCGGGCCCACCTCCATGTGCCAAAAAGTGGGAAAGGTGGTACCAGAATACTCGAGGCGCATCCTATACAAGATGTGCCTTGTGTTCTTAAATTATACAAGGCGCATCTTGTATGGGATGCGCTCGAGTATTCTGGCACCACCTTTTTCACTTTTGGGCACATGGAGCCACCTTGCACCACTCACTTCTCTCCACCTTTTGGGCGGGATTCAAAATTTTAATCCGTCTAGCCACCTACCCCTCTCCTTTCCCTCCCATTCTTCTCCTTCTCCTCCCATTCTACTTCTTCTCCTCCTTCTCCTTCTCCTTCTCCTCCTTCTCCTCTCCTCCTCTTCTCCTTCTTCTCCTTCTGCTCTCTCTCTAGCCTCCTTCCTCCGGCCTCCTCCTCCTCCTCCTCCTTGTAGTGACAATAATGACGACCTCTTCCTCTGACTGCCATATCCTCCTCCGGCCGCCACTACCTCCTCCTCTAGCCACCACCTCCTCCTCCTCTGCTCGACACCTCCCGCTCGAGAACTAACGCGGCCATGGCCTCCCGCACCTCCCCGTGGTGGTAGGTTGTGGCCGTGGCAATGACCACCATGCTCTGGCGAGGCGACATGATGGGGGTGATGCGCAGACTTTATTGCTTTTGAAATTCAAAATGAGGGTGTTTTTTGCATTTTAACAGTGGCAGCAGCGCCACGGGTAAATTTGTAATTCGAAAATGCTATCCGAGGCAAATATGTAAAGCTATTACAGGTGCATCATTTAGACATACTCAAGGCGCATCTTTCAGACATACTCGAGGCACATCAGATATGCGCCTTGTATACCCTAGATATATATGTGAGGCGCATATCGATATATATGCACCTCGCATAATATACGAGGTGCCTCGCATATCTAGGGTATACAAGGCGCATATCAGATGTGCCACGAGTAAAAAATACTAGTGGTGCAAGCCTCAAGGCGCATCCCATATGCGCCTCGAATAACCTTTCTAGTGTGCCTCGAGTACGGTTTTCCCTAGTAGTGCACATACATCACTAAGTACTAGTCCCAATAAGTCGGACACCCTTTCACAATTCTTTGCAAAAGGTGTCTTGGTCATTTTGTCGAGTAGGCAAGATTCGCATGTCTCGAACGACTCAGTTGAACAAAGTTAGGAGTCCATCATCATGGAGATTCTTCATGTGTTACCATATTATATGACCAAGCCGATAGTGCCAAAAGTAAGTCATATTCAGATCATTTGGTTTTAACCTTTTCACATTTATGTTATAGACCGACTCACTATCAAGATTCAAAATAAATAACTCGTCCTGGACATGTGCAAAGCCGTGAAACATATCATTCAAATACAAACAACAACCATTATTCTTAATATTCGACTCATAGCCTTGTCTCATCAAACATGAGGCAGAAATAGTGTTTCTACTAAGCACTAGAACAGAATAACAATTATTTAACTCCATTAAGAATCTAGAAGGTAAATGAAGTTGCATTGTGCCAACTTCCAACACAGTGAATCTCGCCTTGTTGCCGACTTGAATGTCAACCTCGCCTCTCGCCAAGCTCCTAATTCTTACCAGTCCCTGCAACGAGTTGTAGATGTGAATAACTGATCCGGTATCATATACCCATGAACTATTAGGTGCATCAGCAAGATAAATTTCTATGACATTGCAAACAAGTGTACCTGAGCCAGAAGTCACACCTCCACTCTTGGCTTTGTCAGCCAAATAATTGCTGCAATTCCTCTTCTAGTGGCCATCCGCCTTGCAATAGAAGCGGGTGGATCCGGCTATAGGAGATGGCTTAGTCCTCGAGGAAGCGCCTTGGACCGGGTGCTCAGCCTTGCCTCATGGCTTTGCGTTCTTCTTCTTAGTCCAAGAACTCTTCTTGAACGTAGCCTTATTCTGCACCATCAGCACTTGACTGGCACCTTTCTTGAGATCCGCCTCAGCCTGCTTGAGCATCCCATGTAATTCAGTGAGCTTCTTATCCATACCATGCATGTGGTAGTTCGATATTAACTGACCATATGCACTAGGAGGAGAGTTTAGAATTATGTCCGCGGTGAACTCTTCGCTAATGGGATATCCCAGCCTTTCAAGAGACTGCACGTAACTAACATGTTAGAGTATTAGGCATATACAGTTGTTATGGTAGTTTAGATAGAGTTAGGATCTGTTTACGTGCAATCCAAACTTGACTTGTACTCCAAGATAATCCCCTGTACGCCTACATATACTCGCCAAGGAGGCTCAATATTATATCCATCATATTCCGCCAAACTCATACTCTTTCATGGTATCAGCCTAAACGGTCCAAACCCTAGCCGCACGCTTCCGCCGCGCCGCCCCCGGCGGGATCGATATCCATGATCTCCGTTGGGGCCCACGCAATCCGTCGTAGGGTTCGTCCAGCGATCTGTGATCGGCTGCCCTGGTGAGTCTTTTCCGATCTACTAGATCCGTTTTTATCTCTGCCGGTCACTTGGCTGGTCTTCTTTTTTTGGTTTATCGATCATAGATAGGATTGAGTCACCCACCGACATCGTTCACCGCGCCTCTACTCCAACCATCGGTGTCGATGATCTACACCGTGCCCGTGCGCCTGCCTCCTCCGCTGCCTGCCTTGGCAGGCTATCGTGGCCTCATAGCAGGCTGCTGCGCACCTCAACCGGTTGCTACGCCTTCCTCGATAGGTTGTTGTGGTCGTCCAACTTGGATCGTCTTCACTATCATCGCCTGGGACTTCACCAACAATGCCGCCATCAACTCTAATCTACGTGTCGTCAATGCCATGGCGCATACGGTGCACTGTCAGTCTGATCAACCGATCTCGCACCCGTCTACACCAAGCACATCCCCGAGCACGCGCCAACCACCGATCGAGCTACGGGCTGGCGCTATGTTGCCCCTTCCGGCCGTGGTGCCACCGCCTTTGGCCCATGCTACCGGCTTCCAAACATACCTTCCTTGGCGTGTACGTCGCTGGTGGTCTCCCAGCCGATGCACCAACTTGTGCCCGGCAGCTATGCCGCCCCAATGTGTCATATCATCACTGCATGCAGTCTACATCGCTGTCCCTACACATTGACGCCCCAGCTATATCCGCACCACCTCCACTGTGAAGGTCGGCTACGTGCGCGCATGATCTTCATCACGTCGGATTCTTCTTCGCGTACATCGAGTACCACCGCCGTGCCAATCTAGGCGTCCAATATGACCACTCCAGGCCACCATTAGTTTAGCCGCCTTCTATGTCTTCGTCCCTACCCTTGCGTACCCGGTATTGGCAACACCGGTGCGTGTCTTTGTCCCCGACGCATCCTCGAGCCTGGCAATCTTGGATTGGCGCCTCGTCTTCATCGGCATCGACAAAGTCTTCTTCGGCACCGACACCTTCCTCTACGATTGCCTTGACCGTGTCACCGACAAGCTCTTATTTGCGTACTCGGTTCTGGCAAAATCGGAGTGCGCGTTCTTCCCCAACATGCGCCTAGTTCTGGTAAAACTATGGCTGCACCTCGTCCTCGATGGCTCGGACTGCATCGACTTCGGCATCGACACCCCTTGGCAAGCTGTTGTGGCCCCACGGCAAGCCTCCACGGACCCTTGGCAAGCTGTCGTGGCCCCACGATGACTGCCTCGATGCATCTCTGTCATCCTCCTCATGCACTATGCGCATGTGGCTTCACGTGCGGCTACCTCGACACTAGCATGCCCGACCACAACATCGACCACAATGACCCCTCGCAATGGCTACCTAGCCTTGGCACTGCATCAAGATCTCGGCTCCCTCGACATCGGCACAAGGGCTATCACCTCGCCTGAGCATCTCACCAGCTTCCTCTACAGTCCAAGCTACCGCGATGCAGCACCATCCATGATGTTCCTGCTCGGAAAGAGAGGGGATGTCAGCCTACTGGATGCTACTTCGGTTTATCTCCAGTCTGACCATCCGCGATGTTCTAGATGTTCATGACGCTACCGATACGACTACGGGGGAGTGTTAGAGTATTATGCATATACGGTTGTTATGGTAGTTTATAGAGTTAGTACCTGCTTACGTACAATCCAAACTTGACTTGTACTCCAAGATAATCCCATGTACGCCTATATATACTATCCCATGAGGCCCAATAATATGTCCATCATATTCCACCAAACTCATACTCTTTCACAACCATCTTGATCACATGCGGACTCATCAGATTGCCATCCTTAAGCTTACAACTCAGCAAAGCTTGAGAGACTTAATACCTCTCGGTCTTTACCTGATGATGAGTCCAAAATTCAAGCATATTCAAGTATATAAATTATTCATATTGTCACTCATTACATGCTACATCTATTGACAACTATGCCTATTATGTATGATTACTAGTTCTCATTCATTTCCACATGGACTTTACACATTAGTAGTTTTATTAGGATTTTATTACCTTTTTCTTGTCTATGATTTATGTGTAGGTGCTATGAACAATCATGGATAAAAGGAGCTGAGAAGATTCAATGTGGAGGAGTTGCACCAGACTTAGCCATTTCAGGGGAGGAAAAGTGGGTTTTCCATCAACTCCAAATGAAGATCCAATTCCATGGTGTTGTAGCCCTCGTCCATATGAATCCAACAAGCCAAAGAACACCTCAATCGAAGTCCGTACAAAGAAACGGAGGCCAAAACACTGCAGAGTACTGCGGGCGTAACGGCCACTGGTACAGACGGAGCTCGCCCGTACCATACGGTCATACCATCCTCCGACGGCTTCATTTCGTCAAATGGGACAACGTTTTTGAAGGCCCAATGGAAATATTTGGCCCCTAGCTGCGTCAGCTCACAAAACCGACCCCCAGATGCCTATTTAAAGAGGGGAAAACCTTAGAACAATGGAGAGATCCATCCATGCCTCAGGGGTGGAGCCCTGCCGCTCCGCCACCTCCATAGCCGCCGCACACAAGATCCACATATTCACACCATCAAGAAATATGAGGATAAGGACGCGCCCCCATCTTCACCGCGTGCACCGTTCATCATCATCATCATCATCTCCAACGACATCTCCATCTCTCTCTCTTGTCTTAAATCTTGTAATTGTAAGATTGAACATGGTTATGACTTCATTAATATATTCGTCTATGTTTTATTGTTCATCCATGTGTGATTGATTTATTAGGTTCTCGGTTGAGGTTTGATGCGCTAAGTTAGAATGTGTTTGTGATCCAAGTATTCAATTACATGAGTAGCGAAGATGAGTTCACGGGACCCCTTGGTCCGGAAGTGTATGTTTGCCTGGCGAGTGACACGCGAGAATCATGCATTAGTGTGACAGCCTGGTAATCGAGTGGGGACCGTTTATTTGTTGAAGGAATCTCTTATAGACAATGGATCACACATATATTCACCCATCTAGTACTAGTGAGACCGAAGCCGAGAAGCCCTCTCCCATTCCATTCAATCCTACAGCTACAACCCCTTTAGTTTAGTTCATGTTCTAGCTTTCTTTCAGTACTTTATTTAACTTGTTACTAGTTACTTTAAATCTCTCTTGTTTAGTATTATTCTAGCAACTTATAGTATAGACTATTTCCAAACACCATTTTGGGTGCGAACATGGCCGCATTGACAACGTGGCTGCGGGGTTGTGTTGTTGCCATTTGCAAAGCTTCCAAGGGAAGGACTTTATAAATAATATTTGCTACTATAAGTACTGCAATAACCCTATTATTGATTAGAGGAAATCCAGGCATCACCTGAGTCTGGAACATACTTTTGAGGCTTTCGATCATATCGTAGGCCTCAACATTCTCGAACTACTGCTGCAAGTCCGGTTCCATGTGAGCAAGCATAAGACATCTAATTTCTGTAGACTCATCACAAGTCCTACGGTAGGCATTAGTGGCTGCGACAGTCGCATTCTCATTCGGCTCATCTAGAAGTGAGTTGTCTAGGACATAGTCCCTCTTTTCTTGTTTGAGAACAATTCTCAGATTACGATACCAGTTGGTGAAATTAGTTCCATTAAGCTTATCTTTCTCTAGGATAGTTCTCAACACAAAACTAGGAACCTGAGGGAGACTGCTAGGTGCCATTGATCTACAACAGAAAAATATGCAAAACACTTAAGCCATGTATCCATAAAAGACAAATCATATTAAACACTTTAATAATTATGCTAACACTAGAACCAACACCCCTCCGATGGTTACTTAGTGATTCAGGATCCTAAATAAGCAAGTCGACTAGTGAGCATTATCATCACCACTAGTCATCAAGTGATCTAGGTAGACAACACCTTGTCAATCGCATCTCATACAACTCATATTAGTCGGGTGGCATCACATGCCCCGGATCCCATATGACTTTCCCCGAGCCCCACAACCGTTGTGATAGACCCGTCTAGATTACCGAGTGCTTATGCTATAAGAGTCCGACTCGAAAACACCTAGTTGGAAAGAATTGATAGCACCTCAATTTTATGAGCCCACTACCAAAAATGTCCCACTTGTGATGGTGTAGCACTGGCGGGGAAACCGACTAGACCTTCTTTGAGGGATTACTTTCTACCAACTATCTAATAGAGGTAAAACAGAGACATGACAATAACACAAGACAAAATAATTATAATGTGTAATGGTATGGCTCTCTTCATGGCGATCTCCATCTCCACAAAGCTGGTAATTCGACTCGTGCCAACTCTTGTCATGTTCCGCCTTACTCCATGTCACCAACTTGTACATCAAATTGCATGTCATCCAGGTTCTCCAAACAGCTACACTAGCTAGTAAAGTAAATTACATAGAGAATCCGACACGCAGGTCATTATACAATAAAATGAAAACACCTAGGCTCCAGCCGACTGGAAAAATCTGTGATACGCAGATCACGTATGGATTACACACATTATATGAACATAAGCCATACCATTCACAACATCATCCTGCAAAAAAGTTTATGCATATATATGATATATACCAGCATTATGAAACTCGCAACGACCTCTAAGGCACTATGGCAGGGCGAAGCCGGCAGGGATCGAAGGGGCAGTGCCCCTCGCGGGTGCGAGCAGCGCCCGGCAGCTTTTCCGAAAACGTAGATCTCATCTGCATTCCAAACATGGACTTATTCATTGGATAAAACAATGTTACCCAAATCTGATCCATACTCTGATTCGATCAAACTCTTTGATCTTCGATCACTGCATGTGGATTTACGTGTCACAGTCTACACCGATGGCGGAAGCTGACCAGTAGGGGTATATTGTTCCACGACCTTAGCAGTATGATCACGGAAACCATATCATCCATTCCCCCGGGTATAGTTGATCCAATCAACCTCGTACAAAACTGATCTATCTCATAGATCAACCACCAAAACAACAATTAGATCCAATCTAACGCCAGCCACATATCACATATGCATGAACTCGATCCTACAACCAGAAGCTATCGTTCTGGCACCACTGTTCGGCCACACAGAGATAAACAAAACCTTTTCCCTACATAGTACATCCAAGATCTAGCTCAGGTGATATGCCACGAGGATTACCACCAGACTCGTAGTTGCGGAACTGATGAAGCATGCCTGACGAGTGGTAATCTCGGCAATGTCCATAATTATGGACTTAGGGTTTCGTGGAATTGAGAACGCTGGGGATTTCATTGGCTGATAAGACAAACAAGGGAGTCGAGGACGTCTGATTGCTTCAGAACAAATTGATTACAGATTGCTCAAGGCTTCTTTCGGTATCTCTCTGTTGGCTCCTCCCAGCCTTTATATAATAGGCTGGGTCCCGAGGCCGTATACAGATAGGTTACAAGTTACAATTACAACACTTAATATAACATCGGTTCCTACTATTTCCTTATCTAGCAAGATATGCCTTCCATTGGATGCTTAACTAATCATAATAACCTGGATAATCATACCCATGTTAGTAGACCCCGAGACTCCATACAAATTATAGATCCGGGTCGAGTCTCAAAGTAAATGTGAGCCGAAGTTTTCTTTATAATGTATTTTTATTTAATTGTCGTAGGGATATGGTACAACAGGTCTGATGCATCCAACGGATTGGGAATCGGTTAATTGCTCCTGGGCAAAAACACCGTGAAGCTACATCAAATTCAAGTCCCTAGGCCTAAACTCGGTATTTTTGGCATAATCTAGTTTGAGCCGTTGAGGTCTTATCGAATACTGAATTCCAATACTATTATTTCGAGCACCCAACGTCTCCGTCGAGATTTTTCATCGTATCGTTGATACGGATAATTTACTGGCAGAGCACATTCATGTGCGGTTTTCAGGCTTTTATCGTGGGGTGTTACCTTCATGTCATGGACTCGACATTCAGACTTTTATCACGTTAGGCGTGGTTCGAGGATTTTCTGATTTTTTTTGACTGCCTTGTTTGGTTGTTGGAATAACTGAAGTTGCTAGTTTTCTCGGATATTGTATGGGTGCTCCTGATGGGAGTAACCATCCTAGGATACAAAGATGTAATACTCATAAGTTCATCTATTTTTCAACCTTGTTTCGAGTTTGTCGTTTTATTAGGTGCGCTTTCAATGCACGGGGATAATATTCCTTCGGGTCCTGCTGGACTATACTGTTTCTATTGGGTGCGCGAAAATGCTCCCTATGGGAGTATCCCCCGAGGCTACGTTTGGATGCTTGCATCAGGACATAGGCTCACAATATCGCCTTTGACCAAAAACATTTTTAAACTCAAGATTAATCAGGTGCGTAGCCAGCACTCCCTACGGGAGTAGCCCTCGAGGCTATGTTCAAAGTCTGAACCCGATAATTTATTATGAAATAGTTGGTTGTACGTACCCGAATATTTCTTCATTCTTGCCTATTCATGACGTCATTGCTAACAAAGGTAGTGTGTCATGGTTTTCGAGAAACGAGTCCTGATGGGACGTTACGATAGTGGGCCCATATTGCAGTAATGATGATTCTTGAGCGGTGCATCAGCGGTGATTTTTGACCGCACGATCCTCTTTATGCACGAGAATCAAGGCGTCATGCGGATTTCCTACGTGTTTACCGTGGTAATAACTGCCCACGATTTTTATCCTTTTACCGATCATTGCCATGTGTCTCCATACTCTATGTCTTTACGTTCCGCTGCCCTTATCTAATGGCTGAGCTTCATGTTCCTTTCCCTTAGAAACGATGGAGAATACCTTTACTGTTTTACTATTCCCCTTTATTGTATACTTATTCTTCTTCTTCCTTGCACCGCGCCTGCACTCTCTATGTTCTTGCCCGTTCTTCCTTCCTTGCACACTCTCCTCCTCCCCTCGAGAGCCGTCATGGGAAATTCCAAGGTAGGGAATTCCGCTGCCACCGCCAAAGCAACGAAGAAGACGACCATCAGATGGGCTCCCACGAAGTGCACTCAGCAAGATCTGCATGAGGCCCACAACTACTGCCTCCTGGATGAAGGCACCTTCAAGCCTCCGGGGGATGAAGAAACTCCTATTCCTGAGCTTGGATGGTGGGTAATGTTTCTCTCCTTCCTCTACCATAGTCTTTCTATTCCCGTTCACGAATTTATTCGTGGCTTACTCTTTGTTTACGGTGTGTAGTTTTACCAGCTCACGCCAAATTCCATTCTTCACATTGCCTGTTTCATCACTCTTTGTGAGTGCTTCCTTGGGATCCATCCCCATTGGGGCATGCGGAAGTACTTTTTCTATGTTTGCCATAATGCCTCCAGCAACTTTGTCCATGATGTCGGGGGCTCCATATTTTCTATTCTCTCTGAAGTTCATTATTTTGACTTCAAAATTTCGGATTCTGTCCAAGGATGGAAAACAAGTGGTTTTACATCAAGGACCAGAAAAACAAGGGCCAAACCTTCGGGTTGGCACCTTTTGACCCCAAGAAAACCTGCCGAAGACTTGACTCATGGGACCAACGCCCTACTCCCAAAGAAATGAAGGAGATCAAGCCCTTGCTAAGGCGGCTTGAAAAATTGCACACTGAAGTTCGCAAGGAGTTATTAGGTTTGTAGATTTTGGCCTACTTCATCTAGGTGCACATCCAGCCTATCCAAGCGAGGTTGTCCGGTATGTGGGCTTACACGGGCAAGAACGATCCCATGAGGATTTCACCGGATAGTCTTCCTCCCCACATTTACGAGAAAAGGGTTCGCTCGTTCACCATGCCGACGAAGAAGAACCCAGTTCCTTCAGATTGTCGAGTGGAACCTTTTGGAAAGAAGAATCTTCTCCCAGATGTGAGACTTCTTTGCTTTCCTTTACATGGTATAATGTTTATCATCTTATTTAGTCTACTTGTGGTGTAGTAATATGATCATCTTTCTGCACTTCCCCCTTACAAAAGGCGGTGAACTACCGGCCAACGCTTCCCTATCTGAAGAAATCACCGGGACTGGAACTGCAACTGATGAAGAAGAGGAGACATTCGTTGGTGAGTCTTCTTCGGATACCCATTATGTTGCTTCGTCTTAGTCCAGTGAGTTTTGAAGGGTGCCTGCTGCTGAGAAATGGAAGCGCTCTGAAGCCATCAAAACTATCAAAGATTCCGATGATTCGACGGGTTCACAACCGCAGCTGAAAACCCTATTGAGGTTGATATGCAGGATGAATCTTTTATGTATGATGCAAAATGTTCCCTCGTAAGTGCGTTTCTTTATTTTATTATATGCTTATGGTGATTTTCCCCTTGTTGAAATGAATTTTTATATCCTGCTTCTGCAGCAATGATGAAGAAGAAGATCCTCCATTGTCTCCCCTGGTGCTTCTGTCATGCCTCATATTGTCAAGTCGCCTATGCCATCGACGGATCTGGAGAAAGCGCATGAATTAGTTGCGAAGAAACCGATCCCGAAAGATGTTGTTGCCTCACCAAAACCACCACCGCAAAAAGGGAGGAAAATTGCTGGAAAAGGTGTGGCGATAGCTGAAAACCCTGTTGAGGTTGATATGCATGATGTAAGTGTAGGGCTCCAGAGCAGAAAACAAAAAAATTATAACTACGCGAACACCTATACCAAGATCTATACTATATGGACATAAGTAACGGAAAAGGAAGATGGTATTCATACCCTTGAAGACCGAGGAACGCCTTACGCAGGAAGGCGCATGTTGATGAAAATGAGCACCTCCAAGCACCCCAACTGTGGTGCCTCTGAAGTACTACACACGTTCGGTGTAGGCGGCGTCTCCCGGGCTCTGATCCAGCCGAGCAGCGGAAGAGGAAGATGGCAGACCGAAGATCACACGCCGATAGTGTGAAGGTGGAGAACTCAAAACCCCGAGGTCCACTCCAATATTACAGAGAAACCCTCAAAGGAGATGAGAGAGGGATGACAGAATGGGATGGTTTCCAAGGGAAGGGGGTGACCCCTATTTATAGTGGGAGGGGAGGCGCACCACCCAAGGGGCAGGTGGTGTGGAACTATTCCCATAGCCACCGGCCACCAAGGGGGAGCCGCTAGCCTAGGTGAGCCCCACATGGGGAGCCTACTAGGGCATGGACGGCTGACCCTCCTCCCTAGGCGCCTTGCTTTGGGCCTCCCCTCCGGGTGAGGCCCATTAGCAATGGGCTGCCTATAATAAATAAAATAAAATATATTTTTTAATATCAATTCAACCAATTAATACATATATTATTATATTTCTCATTTCGGAACTCCTTCCGGACCCCTCCGAACAACATCGGATATTACCCGGATCTATTCCAGGTTATCTCTCTCTCTCTCTATTTCTCCTATGGTGTCGTATCAATCCATATGTGTCCCCACCCTTAAGCAGGACATCCTTCGGTTCGGAAACACTTTGGACATAATTGAGACCTCTCTCGTATCAATGATCATCAGCGGGACCTAGATGCCCATGATAACCCTCGTGTGTTTCAGGAATCTTATCGCTTGAACCTTTAACATCATTTCCCGTTCCCTTTGCCACTTGATACATAGTTCACCCGAGATTTGATCTTCGGTATATCCATACCTTAGTTCTATCTTGTTACCAATGAACTTGTTTACTCATTCCCATGTCGTTGCATTCCGTGACCCAGTCACATGCTTGTAAGCTTCATTAATGCAACGTCATTGAGATGGCCATGTGTATCTATCCGTTACATGGATTGGCAAATCCTAGTCTTGATATGTACTCCTCTACGCACCCCTTTGGGAAACCTGAGTGGCACCTTTTTGATCATCCTTTTACATCTTGATACTTGATACCATCTAAGATCCCTCCAGAACGGTGATTTGCATTATCTCACAGTCTAAGGATGGGGTTGTGAGGTTTCTTTACTTTATCATTAATGGTGAATTTTGTAACTAGATCTTATTATGATAGAACTTTTGGATGTTTTTCTATCACATCATTCAACCAATGACATGACCTCATTGTCAATTGGCATAAGTGCCCATGATCTCGAAAGCCTAGATCATCCTCATGACCAATGAGCTAGTTCGCTATAGGTAACTAGATAGTCAGTTTGTTTACATACCACACGTGTATTAACATTTCGTATTAACACAATTATAGCACGTCATGAAACATATTATGAACATACAAGAGATATATCAAATAAAAGACTTTAATATTTGCCTCTAAGGCATATCTCCTCCAGTAAGTGCTATTTCTGAAGTTTGTTTTGTAGCTTGCCCCTGTTTATTACTAGTAACCCAATAATATATTCTCTGTGCTTGTAGACGCTGATGCATGAGATGGTTGATATGGCCTCTCACTTTATTCAGATCCGTAATGAAGCTAAAGAGTCTAAAGGTCTTTTCTGTCATCCGAAAAAATGATATCTCTGATTTCTATTGATTTGGTGTGATTTTAACTATCCAGCCGCTGCCAAGGAGTACGGAGTTATCCAGGACAATGCATTGGAGCGTGCTAAAGATTTGGAAGCCAAATTGTGGGTCGCGGGGGAGGCACTGGAGGAGGCCAGGCAAAGAGCTAAATCTGATGCCGAAGAAAAGGAGAGGCAATCTATTGCCCTCGCCGAACGAGATGAAAATCTCAGGAAACAACTAGAAGTCCTCAACGCTTCTCTGACTCGTAAGTTGTATTGTTTTTGATAATTCCTTCAGTTCTGGTCCCTTACTGTAGATATTATATGCTGCACAGCTTACTAGCTAGTCTCTAACACTGGATGAGGATAAGAAGGTTGATCCTTTGTCGGATGTTAATGGAACTTTGGAGGCCAACAATGTCCGTGGGTGTAATCTTCTGATTCGTTTGCGCCGTGATTTTAAGAGCCTTCACACCGCATTTTCCTAGCAAAGGAGGTGCCAACAGACTTGAACGACCTTGTTGCCATCTTTGGCGCCGATCCGAGCCCGCTGATAGGATATAGTATGATCTAGTCGAAGAGCGGTGCCGAAACCTCCATGGCTCTAGAAATGGCGCATGGCGAGAAGGTCGACTAGAAGAAGGTTTGCTCCTATGTTCCAGTAACTAGTGATGGAAAAGAGATTAACCCGAAACTCTACATTAAAAGGGACAAGAAATATTCGCGGCTTCTTCTAGGTATAGGTTCGGGTCAAGAGAAATCTGCTGCCCCTCCTTTGACTAGAGCTCCTTCTGGGAGCACTGCTCCAGTTGTCCCTTCTTTGGCTGATGCTCCGCCGGCCAGTGCTACGCCGTCTGCCGAGAAATCTGCCTCATAGTTGGCCCATACTCATGGAAACCCCCTCTTGTGCTTTTATTTTGCTTGTAATGAACCTGGTCACATGTTCTGAACTATTCCTTGGGTTGAGGAACAACTGTTTGCATGTATATATAATGTGTCTGTTGTCGTGTATGCAAGTTGTCCGGTTTACTGAAATCCTTGCACTTTTCATTTGTTCTACCAGATATTCCTTGATTCAGCCGTTCCTTCTAGGTCCATCCAAGCTTCTAATACGCAACCATCTTCTTCGAGGGTAGGCGCATCCGGGACAGTCTTTGTTCGTGTTGTGGATCCACCGCTATACGCAGAAAAGATTGAACGATTGAAATGGCTGGAAGGCAATCTTCGAACTGTGCAGGCAATGGTAGATGTGTCGTAGTCGAAAATGCGCAAAGCGTTGGATCATGAAGCATATCTTTTAGAAGAAATCTCCAGGGTGGTCGAAAAAAGTGCTTTGTAAGTTTCTCACAGAGCCTCCGAGCCTTGCTTATTTGGTCGTGGGAGTTGACCTTCTTCTTTTCCTTCAGGTATTCGATTGTGCAAGAAGGAATAAACTTAGCATTTGCGAACCCGAATGAATGCTCTAATGGAGGCCTCTCAAGGTAATACTAGTGATTTCTAGACTGGCCATCACTATGCATATATGTTGGCCTTGCTCCAGGATCATGTGTCCGAGGTAGAGGAATTTGTCGAGTCCTGTCACCGATCCCTGGCCATTGTATATAATGTCATATTTCCTCGGGATCCTCAGCCTCAGGGTCTTGCCGACTTGATGGTGGAATTTCGGCAAGGCGAGAGGATTTATCATTTTGTGAACCTTCAACTCGTGGCAGGTGCCAATCTCACCCTTTCTTGGGTGCATGTATATCATCCCACGCTGGACTTGGACGCTGGGTCGCTAGGATTGCCTCCCCTCCTAGGGGTGGGATGGTCAACATGGAGCCCCATTATGGGGCTGCTCGTAGGCCTGCCATCAGAATCGTCCGAAGGTGCCTGGAGGAAGACAAATATTTTTTTCTAAATTTCGCCATATGATTGAATATTTTCCTGTAAAAAACATGTATGTTATGTAGATTTTTGTTCCGAAGTCGGTAAATATATGATGTCTCTATTTTTATGAAAGTTGTTAGCTGATACAAAAGTTGTTTTTATGCAAGACCCTTTCGTTTGCCTGACGCCCTGGGGCCGAGTCAGCTATTCAGGTCAAAGCGTGTTATATTGTTGATCGAGGAAACCAATTTTTTTGTCATGCTATATTTGGCGAAGCCCCCAAGTGTCGGGCGGATATTTTTGTTTGATTGACAACTGATATAGCCCCTGAGTATCGGGTTGATGAATAGAACATATAAAAAAGGGTTGAGACTCGGTTTGAACTTATCTTTATTTATCGTCGAATCATAGGAGGTACATATTTTGTCATGCTCGCCTGGTCGTTGGCCTTATTGGAATATAAAATGCAAAAAAGTAAAAATCCTAAACATCAGCGCTTCCTAGTTTGAGGTGCTTTGTTGCTGTCTTCGCGTGCTCCCTTTCGATGTCGACTGTGTTACTAACCACGGTGACTCGAGGGGTTTTTGCTAGTCTTTCAACCAGAGGAACGGTTTTTGTGTCGTGGACCAAAGAGAAAGGTGTGTGTGTCCTGCGTTGTTGCTTCAGGTGGCGAATCCGATGCACATACGTAGTCCTGTGTTTTTCTTCAGGGTGAGTACTGGGTTGGCCACCCATGTTGCTTTTATTATTTCTGTGATGTACCATGAATTAGTGAGGCGATGGAGCTTTTGTCCAATGGACTTGGTTGCTGGTTCCGTGGTTTGCCGGGTGGATCGTATCTTGACAGCTGATTGCGGTTCGAATGGGTGCTCGTCAGGTTCCTTGGGGACTTCATGTATGTTGGTTGATTATGATGCGAAAATATCCCAATTCTCATGGAGGGGACCAATGCGCGTGCTTTCCTATGAGGGACCAAAGTTGGAGGCCGGATAGGTTGTCCTGTTTGGGTCTATAGGGTAGACCTGATTTTCTCTTACCGTGTCTGAAGTTTGGTCAGTCAGAATGTGACCTTCAGGTAGTGGCTCTGTATTTTCTATTTTTAGCTAGGCGAGTTCTGTTTCCATCCCAAAGGATTCAGATATTTTGTTGAATTCCCGGTCGCAGTTATCGGAGCGGGTGAAACTGCCTCTCACGGTTATGATTCCGTTGGTGCTAGCATTTTTAATACTAAATATACACAGTGAGGTACTACCATAAATCTTACGAAAGCTGGACGTCCCAGGATCACGTGGTATTGCGATGGCCAGTCCATGACTTTAAACTCAAGCTTTTCACACCTGAAATTGTTCCTTAATCTGAAGACTACGTCGAAGTAGGCTTTGCCTAGGATTATTCCATGGAAGGTCGTGTCCGTTGGTGCCAGGTTTGTCAGGGACCAATTCATTGCTCGAAGGGTTTTGGCATAGATTAGATTGATGCTGCCGCCTACATCCAAGAAAACTTTGTTCATGTCGAACTCGCTAATTTGGGCTTCCATAATCAGAGCCGAATGACCTGGTCGTGGGACTCGAAGTGGATGATCGACCCTGCCAAATGGGATTTCTTGCTCTGACCAATGAAGGTAATCGAGTGTGGGTGGTGGAGTTGTTTCTGCCATGTTAACTTGTCATGTGATCAGCTTCTGGATCCTGTTGGATGGGCGCCCATTCTGGATCATTGACATTGCGCCCCTGGACCTTGGATATTCGTCCTCCTGGTTTCTATTTATTGCGGGTTGTGGTTGCCCTGTTGGTGGCTGTACTAGAGGTGGCGGTGGTGCACCAAGAGCAAGGGTTCTAGATGTGGTGGCGTATCCTTGGTCTACTACTTCGGCTGCCTTCGTGTTGCATACCTCCTACATTTTTAGGAAAGTGCAGCAGTCCTTCATGAGATTGTTCGATCGCCTATTTCCTGCAGAGTCGACGTAAAAATGCATATTGTAGGGTCCTTCTAACATCTGTAGTGGAGACATTGGGGGCTCCCGAGCCCTTGGCTGGTACCGCTATGCAGATTGGCTTCCACTAGTATTGTCTCTGTTGCTACGGTATCCGCTGCTATGGTCATCGTTTCTTCGTTTGTCCTCTCCTGAAAAACCAGCCGCAACATAGCTCATCCTACCACATCTGTCGTTACTACATCTTCTCCTATCATTATTGCGCATGTCCTGATCTTCTTCGGGCGAGTGCCCCTGCTTGTTGTTTACCACATCTTCACCATCTGCCTAGTGATTTGCCATGTCCATTAATTGCGAGATTGTTTTGCGCTTGACTCGCCTCAGTTAGTTAATAAATTCTATTCAGCGAAGGCCATCGTTGAACATGTCGATTACCGTTTCATCAGATATAGCTTCGGCTGAATTCTTGATGATATTCCACCGCTGGATAAATGCTCATATCAGTTCTCCAAATTTCTGTTTGCACGCCCGTAACTGCTCTAGGGATGCGGGTCGCTTGTACGTCGATGTGAAGTTTCAGATGAACTTATCTTCGAGGTTGTTCCAGCTGCTGATGGATTCTTCGGGTAGCTACCTGGGCCATGAGCGGGCAGCGCTGTTTAAGTGCAACTGCAAGTTTTGCATTGCAGTGGCCTTGGAGCCACCCTGAAGTTTAACGGTTGCCAGGTAATCTACCAGCCAAGCCTTGGGTTCCTGGAGACCATTGTACTTTTGGCGATCATGAGGAAGTTTGAAGTCCTTGGGTACTGGGGTCTTGCGAACCCGCTCGGTAAAGCAACTAGCCCCGCATAGTTCATACTCATCCTTGCTTTTGCCATCATAGTATATTTGGCTCCTACGCTCTTCCCTTGACCTATTGAATCTACGTTGTGTAATGTTGTTTCTTGCATCGTCTCGTGGTTCGGAGTTTGGAAAGTTCCCCCGATGTGGTGATAGTGATCGTCGGGTGTGTCCCACATGCCGAGGGCTATTGCGACGGCATGGCGATTTATCGAGTTGCCTTGAAGTTCCTTGTTCTCCCTGTGCGAGGGATGCCCCCACCATGCCGAGGTTCATGAGAGTGGAGCGGTGAAGATCTGCCCGGGGATCATCGGGTGCGGGTTGAGTTGTAAGTAAGTAAGTCTGGGCGGGCACAATTGTGGCTTGCACTGTTTTTGCTTTGATGTGCCCTTCCGGATCTAAAGGATAGGTCCAGATCTCGAGCCATCTCGCTTCTTTCGGCCTCTAGGATATTCTAGAACCGTGAGGTTCCTCTCCGTGGTGCGCCTCCAATTACGCTGCCTGATCAGCGGGTGGAGCTTAGCTGTGCGTACCGTATGCTAGATTCGTCGGCTAACCTTTTTCTTTCGTCGAGTTGTCCCTGCATCCTTAGAAGGTCCCTCTTTTTGTGGTGAAGCAAGTACTAGTATGCCATCAAATCCTCGCGTGTGGCTTCCTCCATCATGGGGACTTCACCCGAGACTACGTCCCTTGCCTTTTTCCAATAGCCGATCGGTCAAACGTTCCCCATCGCGCTCTCCTTCTCTTCCTTGTACAACGCAATTCTTGGGTGGATCTCCTCCATTTTTGTGGTTTTTTCATCATCACCTGATAAAATATCATTTAGGGTTGAGAAGCGGGTTACCGCTGGAGTCGCGCGGTGTTGTTGGTTTGCCAATGATCGCGCACACTTGCCAAGTATGGGTTCCTGCTATTTTTATTGGATCCACAAGTGACAATGTACGTGAGATCCCGTGGGTTCTGCTCTGGATAGATTTCAGCCATCCTGATTCCGAAGTCTATGTCTTTGTCCCTGGGTTTGGTGTTTGCTGAACTTAAGCCATGTGGTGGCGTTAGCTGGGAGTTTTACCCAAAGGAGAGTGGGTCGAGATCGGCCAGATCCCTTAGATCTGTGGAGTTTCCGAAGTTTTCTTCGCCATTCGCTGGCTGGGGCACGGCTTCTTCAGATGAGCCGACAAAAGATGCAGGTATCATCATAGGCGCTGTTGTTATGACCGACGGACCCGAAGAGAACGGGGCCGATGGGCAGAGATTTTCGGGTTCCTCCACTTGAAAGTGGAAGCTTCCGATGATGATATCGGATCCACCGTTGAAGCTGACGGGAACCAAAATGCGGGTGGGTGGGCGTGTATCTGCTACTGTCAAGTTTTTGCTTGGTGAAGAGGGGGTCGCCGAATCCATGACTCCAACGTTCTTATTTCCCACAGATGGCGCCAATTGACGAGTGGTAACCTCGGCAATGTCCATAGTTATGGACTTAGGGTTTCGTGGAAAAGAGAACACTAGGGGTTTCATCGGCTGATCAGACAAACAAGAGAGTCGAAGTCGTCTAATTGCTTAGAAACAAATCGATTACAGATTGCTCAAGGCTTCTTTCGGTACATCTCCATTGGCTCCTCCCAACCTTTATATAATAGGCTGGGTCCCGAGGCCGTATACAGATAGGTTAGAAGTTACAATTACAACACTTAATACACTGTCGATTCCTACTCTTTCCTTATCTAGCAAGATATGCCTTCCGTTAGATCCTTCTTGGGCCTTGCAAGCTGTAAGCCTTTGTATTACTAGGGTAACTAATCATAATAACCCGGGTAATCATACCCATGTCAGCGCCGCTCGATGCAGTGCAGTCCTCACAATCCGATCCGATCCATGATCATCGATGCTGAACGTACAACACCTCTGCCAGTATCCACACGTAGGAGGAGGAGCACCGACAGTGGACTGCTATGTCCGATACGTTGGCTGGACTGAATTGGACTGGAGCTAGGGTTTCCAATGCATGGAATCACCTAACCGTGCCCCTTGGGCATATGCGCCCTAGTATATATAGGGAGTGAAAGTGGGTTCCACTCACTTGTGGCTCATTCACTAAAATGCCTATATTAGTCAATGCAAGTCCAACTCACTAACTCAGTCTGTGTCTGATTCGGGTCCAACCCAAATAGATTTTCATGTTCGGGTCTAACCCAAAATTTCTCCCGCTCTTAAGTGTGTGACCTGACAAGACCATGGTGACTTGGGACGATTCAAGTCTCACTCGTGACCAATCAGTCGGCATCGGCTCCTAGCAGAACATGCCAATTCCCAAGTACCAAAGAGTCATGACGACGTACCTTCCAATGCGACTTTCGTCTGAGTCCCTTTTGCCTCACGATATATCTTGTCAAGCTATAGGCGAATAATCGTCATCTTTCAAATATCTCAACTCTCTTCTCGATCCCAGACAAGTGATTCATCCGACTAATTGTTAGTCGGCCACCTCGGTTAACACTTAACCGAGTAATGCATGGCCATGATTTCCAAATCATATCTTCCGAGAGGGCCCAGAGAATATCTCTCCAGTCGGAGGAAAAAATCCCATCTTGGTTATCCACATCACGCAGCTTGATTCTCAGTCGACCCGAACTCTCCCTTTATAACTGCCCTTTGATGGAACAACGTTTGACAGAACCTAAATCGGTGATCCACAACTCGGATTATGCAATAACCCCAGGTCTAAGGATTACATTGATCAAGACATATAAATGATTATTTGTTTGTTGTATCTCAATATGGGTCATTCCGACTCACTAAACTCTTTAGCCGAATCCGTGTAAGTCGGAATAGCATCACCAGTTCCATGACAAGTGAAACCGAGTCATCAGCCGACTTTCACATTAGTCTAAGTTGTGTGTCTAGCACAACCTCAACGACCAAGGATATTTAGTATGAACAACATGAATACATAGTTCCACAACTGAACCACGTATTCAATGATACATATGAGAAGTTCATACAAGGACAATATAATAACTTTATGAATACATGGGAATAACATCATACATGATTACCTCTAGGGCATATTCCCAACAGTTGCTTCTTCATTGTTCTCATTACATGGAGGCCTCGTAGGCCATCACGATCCTTGGCCGCCAGTGCGGTGGCCTTTTCAACCTCCAAGATAGAGTCCCTTATCGGAGTCCCTCACAGGAATCACCGTGTCCACTCAGCCAAGTGGTACATCCGAGAGGCGCATAGATGGCCAGCGATGGAGGCTTGACGATGGTAGAGAAGAAATAGGACTCTATTGATTTTTTAGATGGCCTAGTAGGGTCTTTTTTGAACTTTTCGTGGCCTTATCTTCAAATTCTAGGTTTTGTGGACAAGAGATGTTAAGGGGCCTCGATGTAAATTGTACCCACCTATGTACCACCGCTTGGTTTTATTGCAGCAACTAGGTCCTTTGGGACCTTTCCTGTGCAAAAAAACATGGACTGTGTCCTAAATCATGTTCCTCGGAAGGTTACTACTGCAATGAACGAGGAATTTTTAGCACCATATACCCAAGATGAGGTGAAGAAGTCACTTTTCTAGATGTTCCCAACGAAGGCACCGGGGCCTGATGGGTTTCCAGTCAATTTTTTCAAAGGTATTGGGACGTTTGTGGTGCAGATGTCACGAGAGCAGTCTTGATCATTGTTGGTGGTAACGAGTTAGCACAAAGTATAAATGGCAAGGTACTATTTTTGATACCGAAGGTAAAGAATCCTACCCTCTTGACGCAATTTCGACCGATTGGCCTTTGCAATGTCTTCTACGAAATTGCTTCTAAAGTCTTAGCTAACTTGCTCAAAGTTATTCTTCTTGATATAATCTTTGAGGAACAATTGGCCTTTGTCTTGGGCATATTGATTACTAATAACCTTATTTTAGCCTATAAATGTTTGCTCTTCATGAAGAGAAGCAGTTCAAAAGAACAGTCATTGTGCTTTAAAGCTTGATATGATGAAATCATATGATTGTGTGGAGTGGGATTATTTGGATGCTATTATGGAGAAATTGGGGTTCTGCCAGAATTAGATACATGTGGTTGTGGGTATCGTTAGATCAGTCTCATTGTAGTCATGTTTAATGGAAACAAGTTGGATCGTTTCAAACCAACAAAAGGTATTTCACAAGGTGATCTTATCTCACCCTATCTATTTTTTATTAGCATCAGAGGGCCTTTCATGCCTTTTAAAATTTCATGATCAGTCATCGCAACTCAGAGGTATTAAGGTGGCTCCAACGACTCTGCCAGTGAACCATCTTTTATTTGGTGATGACAACCTATTGTTCTTTAAAGGTAGTAGAAATGGGATGGATGAGTTGTCACACCTGTTGGAGACATATTGTCAAGCTTCAGGACAGAGAACTAACAAGGACAAGTCATCAATCTTTTTTACCAAGGGTTGTCCACAAAACCTTGGTAATGAGATTAAGACAATCCTAGGTGTGAATAATGAGGCCATGAATGAGGGATATTTGGGGATTCCCATGGATGTTGGATCCTCAAGAAATGGCACATTCAAATTTCTGAGGGACCGTGTGTGGAACAAGATCAAAGGATGGCTTGAGAAGATTCTGTCCGCTGGTGGTAAGGAAGTTCTCATAAAGTAAGACATCTCTATATACAATGGCATGCTTCAGGTTGCCGAAAGGTCTCTGTGAGCATATTAACTCTTTAATTCGCCTTTTTTGGTGGGCAGCAAAGAAGGGAAGAGAAAGCCTTGTTGGGTGTTGTGGGATACTATGATGATGCCCAAATATCTTTGTGGTTTGGGTTTCAAAGATTTTGAGCTTTTTAATTTGTGCATGCTTGCACGTCAGTCGCGGTGCATGCTCCAGGATCCGAACTCCCTGAGTGCCCTATTCTCGGATCCATTTATTTTCCAAATACCTCTATTCTAGAGGCGGAATTGGGCCCTCACCCTTCACAAATTTGGAGATCTCTATTGGATGGGAGGAACATCTTAGTCCAGGGGCCGATCAAGCGTCTAGGAGATGGACAGACTCCGGAAATTTGGATGATAGGTAGGTTCCTCGAGAAACTGTGTTGAGACCGATTGGGCCAATTATGGATGACCCTCCTCAGCTTGTTTCAGATATTATTGATGGTACTAATGTGACATGGAAGGAGGAGATGGTATGTGCATGTTTTTTGCCGATGTATGTTGATGTTATTCTCGGAAGACCTTTATGTACACGGAGAGAACATGACATTTAGGCCTAGAATTTTGACAAAAAGGGATGTTTTCTGTCCGCTCAACCTACCGAATGATTATTAATACTAAATTGAGTAGGGAGAATTACTTTGATGGAAACCTAGGTTCATCCAACGTTGAGGTAGAGAGTAAGGATTGGTGCTAGTTGTGTGAAACTCCTGTCCCGTCCAATATAAGATACTTCCTGTGGAGATTAGCTCAACAGTCCCTACCTTTTGCTGACCTTCTTCAACATAGAAACATGGCGAGATCGAGTGCATGTACCCTTTGCGACGCTCAAGACTCTTGGAGGCACTCCCTTATTGAGTGCAATATGGCAAATAGTGTATGGGAATTATCAGATAATCTAATGGTTGAGCACCTGATTGCATGTGGTGAGCCAAACGCTAGACAGTGGCTCTTTCATCTACTAGATTCATTACCACATGACCAATTGATTAGACTAGCTGCTACTCTATGGGTGATCTGAACGGCGAGGAGAAAGGATATCCATGAGAATATATTTCAAAGCCCGTCATCTACTCATAGGTTTATCAATTCCTTCTTAGAAGAGCTAATGGGTTTATCTAAACCCACAGATCATGTGGCTGCCCACACGCCACAGACCGATGTGGCTCCTAGTTGGATCCCACCATCCTTAGAAATTCCCAAGATGACATGAAACAAAGGGCCAGTTGTTGCGTTATGCTATGACAACAATGGGATATATCTTGGCTCTTATGCTGTGGTTTTCTCTGGTATCACCGATCCAGCTACTTTGGAGACACTTGTGAAGCCATTACTTTAGCTGATGATCTGGGCCTTAATCATATGGTAATTGTGTTATGGGGTAACCCCGTGGGTGGCCCAATCTTCACGGATCTCGTGGTCAAATCGATGGGAAAGCGGGGGAAAGGGAGAAGGTAGTGGAAGCGGACGCACACCTCGCGAAGAACACAATGAACACAAGCAAAACACACACGATACAAGGCCGATTGCTCTCACCGATGGCCACCGGTCTGATAGAATCCTCGCAAGGAAAGATCGGTCAACGTGCTCCCTCAATCCCACACGGAGAGGGAAGAACACCTTGGAGAGGGTCTTGACGTCTTGGAAAATGGACACCAATTCCAAGGCCTTGTACAACGAGGGAGGCGCAATGCAAACTCCAACGAGGTGGTGACGATAGTCGATCCCCTTTGGTAGAAGGGGATGAGGCAAAACTAGAGATTCCACAAAGGGGGGTTTCTTTAGTCTATCATCTGTGCCTAGGGTTACATGAGGGGGTGGGGGCACTATATATAGGCCAGCCACTAGTTCAAGGGTACTTTAGGAATAAAAGGGGAAAGTTTGGGCGGACTAAGGGGTACATGGGCCAAAGGCCCAGCTGGCGACGCGTAGACCCATACGCTCAGGCCGGAGACTCCGGTGTGGGCCAGAGACTCCGGTCTGTCTCTGGTGTTGTCTCCGGAGGGGCCTTCTGGCTATCCTCGAGCTCGATTTGAGGGTCGGTCCAGGGATGGGTCCGGATACTCCGGGGTCTGCAGGCCAGAGACTCTGGTGTCTTTAGGCCAGAGACTCCGGTGTGGCCAGAGACTCCGGTGTGCGCAGGCCAGAGACTCTAGTGCTCCACCTGCTGCTTCTTCCGTCTTCTCTTCCAAGCCTCCGTCTTGTCGAGCTTGGTGCTCCAGGCTTCCTCCCTTGCATCCGTACTCGTCGGTATGAACCTATCATGGATATGGGACGGAGTATGAAGTAGTATACCATTCAAGAGGGTAGAAAGTGGGCTTGCATAGAGGAACGGATTCACCTTTGGAGTCCATGACGACTTGGCATAAGTTGGAGACCATGATGTGGTAATGACCGAAGGTCAGGCTACATCATCTCCCCTCCCTTCAAAAAGAGTCGTCCTCGACTCTATACGCTCATCACAAAGTAGAAGATGTCGAGAGACCTTCTTGATCCTGGGGTTCACCATATAGTCGTCCTTGGAATGATTGAATTGACAACACCTCAATGTTCCTTCACCTTCAATGAAACCTACAAAGCTCACCACAAAAGCGAAGCAACACTCAAAGCGTAGCCAATTCATGAAGATTATAGTATGAGTCCTCAAGTAGAAGGAAGTCACCTTAGGATGTAGAGATGGCTCGTTGAAGGGCAACCATAGGTAACTCTCTTCGATTCATCTTGTCAACTCTTTATCCATAGAGGTTGACGTGTATGCAATTGTACCTTCACACAACAAAGACCAAGCAACATATGTTTGTGTGTGATAGAGGAGCATGTCATTTGTGGCATGTCCATTCGTGTTCACAACACTATTAGCACAACTCAAGTATAACAAACGGAATGCATATGCAAGGTCAAAGTGAATGGAAATTGTTTGAACATCATCCAAATGTGGGAACTGAAAAACTCCATAAAACATCTTAGTGTGGCACTCAAAGTAATGGACAATATTGGTCAACATCTTTGATGCAAGGATAGGAGAATTCAGCAAAAACACATGAGGAAAGATATCCAAAACAACATCATTATGTGTGCAAGCCAACCATTGGAAAGAATAATTGTTCAATATGTTGGATGCCATACACATATCATCAAAAGTCGAAATCATGGGGGTATGAGTACCGCAAGCGGAAGCACAAGTAACATGTTTGCAAACAAACCAAATGAAAGAGCAAGTGGTCCTTATGTTTGTTGCACCAACAATACGAGAGACTTGGAAACTCTCATGACAATACATGCTTATAATGGCATTATGGTTTCACACAAAACAATGGAAAGAGAAATTGTTCACATTTTTGTGGCAACACACAAAGTATCAATATCCAATAGCAACGAGACATGATTGTCACAAGGTGAAAGAATACCATCAACATTCTTGCAATCAAACCATAGGAAAGAGCAATTTGTCAACATGAAAGATGCAAAGCATGCGAAAGGTATCAGAGCTAGGTTCGATCTTGAACTCACTTGGGGGATGCTCTCTAGAGCTATTTTTGTCAACTCGTGCTCAACCGAGGTTGACATGATTGTTCGGGTACCTACACACATCAAACACAAAAGGAAGAACGTGTGTGCATGGTAGAGAAATACATCATCCATCATGACGTATCTCTTCTTGTGCACATCACCATTAGTGTCAATCAAGTTTGAAAAATATGCATGGTGAGTATGCAAGTGGGGAACATTCTTATCATGGAAATCATCAAAATCTCCAAAATTTGAGAAAGCTATGGGGGCCATCTCAATATAAACCATATTAGAATTATTGTTGCAAGCAAAACAAGTGAAAGAGAAATTATTCAACTTATTGCAAGCAACGGGAGAGATTGTAAAACATTCATGCCAAAGCAAGGTTCGAGGGGTACCATTGGTAACATCATTGTAAGCAAAACATTGGAAAGAGCAATTGTTCAACAAAGTGCAAGAAATGATATCATCAATGTAACGTTTAGGGCATGGCATGTCTATGGAAATATCATCACAATCAAATAATTTCACATGCTCAACATTATGTAAAGGCAAAGTATCACATGGAAATATCAATGAAGCATATGTGATATCACAAACATCATCCATAGCATGCCAATCATCACAAGTCATCATGTCCACTAGTGGGATCATGGCATCATCAACACCCTTATTTTTACCTTGTTCATACCTCTCATATGAAGTGGGTGTTGTGGTAGTATTGGCCTCCATGTGGGCGACTTCTTCATCATCCATGGGGATGGCATCATCTTCATCCACCATGTACATCTTCTTGGTTGGAGGCATCATCATCTCCATGCTTGGCGCTTCTTTATCCATGGAATCTAGCACATCATGGGATAACACACTAGAGGTAGAGGGTAAGTCGTTAGAAATCAAAGTGGTCTCACATGACCTATCAACTACCACTCTCAACTCACTCGGTGTATCACTCATTCCCTCAAAGTGGAAGCACTCAATCTCACGTGTGGTGGAGTCACTCATCTCACTCTTGTTCTCACTCAAGTGGGCTAAGTGGCTCTCATACTCACATGGGATTGGTACCACATCATCACTCAAGCATATGGGGGTAGGCTCGGTTCTCTCAACTCCAAGCGCCTCCTTTGGTGAAGGGAATATCCCATGCTCACCATTCTCGACCTTGTCGTCGCCATCTTGCACCTTGGCTTGTGTAGTCCTCTTGACGTACTCGTCCAACTTGGCGAAGTAGAGGTCTTCGTCTTCCTCATCCATGAAGGTGCATGCGTCATCTAGGACGTCAAGTTTGGGCGTTGAAGCTTGATGGCGTGGAGGAGAGCTTGCTCTTGGTGCCATTTTGGTGGTGGCACGAGTAGTTGAAGGTGCCTTATGATGGTGTCGACGGATGTCATTGGCGTGCCTTGCCAAAGGTTGATGTAGATGGCGCACTTGGTCATCCATATGACGCTCGCGACGATGCTTCTTGTCCTTGGCACTCTTCTTGGTGAGGCGTTGTAATGAGCGCAAAGCATCATTAGTCTTGGCCATCATGCTCATGGTTTTGGCGAAGTCGTTGTCCATGTCGCACTTGAAGTTGTCCATTTGATGGTGGACCTTGGTGCTCTCGAGGTGGAGGCTCCCTCTTGGTCGATGCGACTTGAGGAGCTTGTCGTTGTCGTTCTTAAAGTCTTCCATGCTTGGGGAGTTATTGTTGTTGTAGAACTCCATATCACCCAAGCATGTGGAGCCATTGTCGGTGTAGTGCTCCATCATGTCATCCATGCTTGTGGAGGCATATGCACGGTGGCTCATCGTGGATTCTTCATGGATATCAGCCTCGGTTCCGGAGTCCCTAGACATGATTCACAAGACCAAGTGGTGTATATGAAAGTGGTAGGGGGTTAGGGATGCAACGTCAAACCTTACTTTACCTTGGAAGATAGTATCGTGTAAGTGGCAACACTTTAGAGCAATCAAAACCAAGCAAAGTGAAGTTCACGCGAAACACCAAGACCAACTAACCACTAAAAAACACACACACACAAAGCTTATGGTGGATAGGTATGGAAGGTGGAGTGTCCAAGAACAATCGGAAATCAAGATATTGTAATGGCAGGTAAAGAACCACAATGATCACAAAGCAAAACAAGTCAATCCACAAGATAGGAATTATGTACAAGCAAACACACACGGTGGGATAAATGGGACTTGCGCGACGGAGAAAGTGAGCCAAGAACCAAATGATTACCTAGCGAAGACTATAAGCTCGTGTCGCACAAGTGCAAGGAGAGACGCTAGTTCGATTGCAATAAATTGGTGGGCTACAAGATATGCACAATAAGTACCACCTATTTGATGTTCATCGAGCTTGCGCTTCCTATTCTATGAGGCACTTGCTTGTTTCTTTCTCTTTTTCTTCTTTTTCTTTTTCTATTTTTTTCACTTTTTCTTTCTTTTTTCACTTGCCCCTTTCTTGTGCCAACAACTATACAAGATAACTATATGAGATAGCGTGCTCACAACTTTTGCTCGGAATTCTATAAGGTATCAAATGTGCATAGCCCAAGCAATCATAGGAGGAACTAGTCGCAATAGGTGTTTTTTAAACACAAAGATAGTGTAGCTCACAAAGGAATGCAAGTGGGGAGAAGTCGCGGAATTTTATACCTTTCGTCGCCGATCTTCACCCTTTATTGGTGGATTCCACCTTGCTCACGGAATTTGGATGGAGTTGATAGAATGAATCACGAAGATGATGATATAGAGTCTTTCTTCTCTTCAAAACGAGTTAAAGAACACCACAATCCGAGTTCGTATGCAAAAGTTATGCTCAAAACGGTGAAACAGTTTTTCTGCCTGAAGGGGGGCGGAGACTTTGCCAGAAACTCCGGTCTGGACCGGAATCTCCAGTCCAGAGGCCAGAATCTCCGGTCTGGAGGTTCCAGGACGTGCAGAACTCGTCTGGGACGCGATTTTGGCGGAAAAACTCGAACCAAAACACCAAATTGGTAGGGGAAATCAAGGAATTAGGCCATGGGAACGCAAGGGAAGGTAGATCAACAAGTTTAGCAAGTAATCCATGGATCAAAACCTACCAAAACGCACTCAAATCATAGATCGATCCAAAACACGAATTGGGACTGTTTTTAGTAGAATTTTCGAATTTATGGGTAAAAAGATCAAATCGAGGAGAAATCCGTGGCAACCAAAAGCTGCTGATACCAGATGTTATGGGGTAACCCCGTGGGTGGCCCGATCTTCACGGATCTCGTGGTCAAATTGATGGGAAAGCGAGGGGAAAGAGAGAAGGTAGCGGAAGAGGATGCACACCTCGTGAAGAACACGATGAACACACGCAAAACACATGATACAAGGCCGATTGCTCTCACCGGTGGCCACCGGTCCGATAGAATCCTCGTAAGGAAAGATCGGTCAACGTGCTCCCTCGATCCCATGCGGAGAGGGAAGAACACCTTGGAGAGGGTCTTGACGTCTTGGCAAAGGGACACCGATGCCAAGGCCTTATACAACGAGGGAGACGCAATGCAAACTCCAACGAGGTGGTGACGATAGTCGATCCTCTTTGGTAGAAGGGGATGAGGCAAAACTAGAGATTCCACAAAGGGGGTTTTCTTTAGTCTATCATCTATGCCTAGGGTTACATAAGGGGGTGGGGGCACTATATATAGGCTAGCCACTAGTTTAAGGGTACTTTAGGAATAAAAGGAGAAAGTCTGGGCGGACTAAGGGGTACATGGGCCAAAGGCCCAGTTGGCGGCGCGTAAACCCATACGCTCAGGCCGGAGACTCCGGTGTGGGCCGGAGACTCCAGTCTGTCTCCGGTGTCGTCTCCGGAGGGGCCTTCTGGCTGTCATCGAGCTTGATCTGAGGGTCGGTCCGGGGATGGGTCCGGAGACTCCGGGGTCTGCAGGCCAGAGACTCCGGTGTCTTCAGGCTGGAGACTCCGGTGTGGCCAGAGACTCCGGTGTGCGCAGGCCAGAGACTCTGGTGCTCCAGCTGCTGCTTCGTCCGTCTTCTCTTCCAAGCCTCTGTCTTGTCGGGCTTGGTGCTCCAGGCTTCCTTCCTTGCATCCGTACTCATCGGTATGAACCTATCATGTATATGGGACGGAGTATGAAGTAGTATACCATTCAAGAGGGTAGGAAGTGGGCTTGCATAGAGGAACGGATTCATCTTTGGAGTCCATGACGACTTGGCATAAGTTGGAGACCATGATATGGTAATGACCGAAGGTCGGGCTACATCAAATTGCCTCTCTTTTTGCATGATAATTGCCTCTGACTGTAAACAAATTGTATCCGACATCATAGAGGGAACCAACGGAAGATATGGACCAACTGTCGATGAGATCAAGGAGCGAGCTGCCAAGTATCAAGAGGTGCAAGTTCGTTTTTGAAAGGAGAGCTCCTAATTTGAATCCCACAAACTAGCTAGACATGCTTTATCTTTTGGTGTTGGTCGCCACTTGTGGCTAGGCAACCCTCACTCTATTCTTATTCCTATAAATATTCTCGGTGATCAATAAAGTCTAGATGGTTTGCCCTAAAAAAAGTCACAACGTTCACAGGTAATTATCCACACACGAATCTTGGCATCAAAATCACGTAGATTGAGAACAAACTAATTCTGAGTCGACTAGGAACTAGTAAATTTATATGATGTTTTTCGTCACATAAGTACATAAATTGGGTAATTGATTAATCTTCACGGAAAAACATTAGTTATTTACAGGCCACCTTCTTTGAACTTACTTGTTAACTGCCGCTTTTCTTTGAATTTAGTTATCAACGGCCGCTGCCGGAGACAAGATAAATAAAATGCAGAAAAACAAGACGAGAGAGGGTGGGAGATGGTGGTGATGGCTTTTTCTTTGCTCAGCTCTTCGCCTCTGCCGGCTCAAGAGAGATTAACAAGACGGGACGTTGTCGATGGATGGTGATCGACAAGTTAGCAGGTAGTATATCCGTCCGCCGCCCCGAAACCCCCTCCAAAACCCACCGTTTAGACCGATGTCTGACGACTCTTCTCGGCTCTCGCCCGTCTCACAAACGTACGGCAGTTCGCCACCTTCTTCAGAATGGGTGGCTTGTAATCTCTTTGGTAACGACAAGCCAAAATGGCCAAAATTAACAAGACTCAACTAAAATGGATGACCCTGCCAGCGATGCCTTATATACGTGGGGTAGCAGTTAATTATTAGCACTACAACGTTCATCCAATTAGTGATATTGTTTGTCTGTTGATGATTATTAATATATCAGTGAAATTTCGTAAAAAAAACTTATACAGATGATAAAAGAAAATCAATCAAATTACCTAAAACACAGAGTTTTCCCGGCACTTAGGGATGAAAACGGAACGAGAACTGCCGGAATCGAGTGATGCCATATTTATTTTTATATTTTTTGGAAGTGGAACTAAGACTTAAACCCCGGAACAAAAATAGAAATAGATATATAACAAATACGATGGGACTAGAGTGAATCACGCAAAAATATTAAGCATTCAAGCAAACTAATAAAACTATTCCCTAATTCTAGCACAATACTTGGTTTAGGAAGAAATAAGGGAAATATCAAATTGTGAAAACCTCCATGAATGCACAAAGGGATTACATGGTTGCAGGTTTTGGGACGAGCGGCTTTAAAAGGTTTACTTGACAAGATCATGTAATTGGTTACTTAGATTTGGCCATGCACATGGATCTCAAAATGGAAATTTCAAATGAAAACATTGTTCCCTTTTTGTTTTTGTTTTCGCAAAGAAAATTTCGTTTCTGTTTTGCAAAATTTCGGTTCAGTTTCTATATTTTTGTTCTGTTTCTGTTTTTTCAAAGAAAAAGTCTGAGACTTTCCGCTCTATTTTTGTCCCAACCGGCACTCCTATCGTCCTTGGTTTGTCTAACCGGTGTTGCTCTATTCTAAGCTCTTAGTTAAATGTAACCGTAACCAACTTATACAGTTGCAGTTCCCTCAAGAAAAAACTTATACAGTTGCAGCGACCGACACGTATGCAGCCATCACCCGGTCCTAGGCAAGAACACAAATGCCGGCCAATTCGATTAGTGGTAATCAATCCTTAGCTCATCACGCCGGCCCGCGTATAGCAACAAAATCCCTCAGTGGTGCGCATAAAAACCCTCGGGCACATCGTCACACTCCCACAGTCCACGCTCCACTTATTAGCTAGCCTCTCTTGTTTCAAAATCCATGGCCATGAGCTTTCTGCTCTATTCTCTCCTGCTCCACCTGCTCGCCATGCAAGGCGCGGCATACGGTGGCGGCGTCGAGGACGAGGATGACAGCGCCCTGATCACGTCCTGCCTCGCGGCCGCTGGCGTGCGCAACGTGACGACGCGCCAGTCGCCCGCGTACGGCGCCGCGCTGGCCTTCTCCGTCCAGAACCTCCGGTTCGGGGCCGGATACGCAGACGCTCATCGAGGGCCCGCCGCCGTGGTCGTCCCGGCGTCGCTGGCCGAGCTGCGCGCCACCGTGCGGTGCGCGAGGGAGGCCGGGTTCCTTGTGCGACTACGTAGCGGCGGCCACAGCTACGAGGGCCTCTCCTACACCACGGATGGCGCCGCTGCCGCCTTTGTCGTCGTCGACCTCGTGGCGCTCGACCGCGTCCAGGTCGACGCCGGGTCGCGCACGGCGTGGGTCCAGGCCGGCGCGACGCTCGGCCAGGTGTACCACGCCGTCGCCGAGGCCAGCGGGACGCTCGCGTTCTCCGCCGGGTCGTGCCCCACGGTCGGCTCGGGCGGCCACATCGCCGGGGGCGGGTTCGGGCTGCTGTCCCGCAAGTACGGGCTCGCCGGGGACAACGTGATCGACGCCGTGCTGGTCGACGCCGACGGCCGCGTCCTGCACCGGGACGGCATGGGGGAGGACGTCTTCTGGGCGATCCGCGGCGGCGGTGGCGGCGCCTGGGGCGCCATCTACGCGTGGCAGGTCCAGCTGAGCCCGGTCCCGGAGCGCGTCACGGTCTTCGTCGTCAACCGTCCCGGCACCGTGGCCTCGGTGGCGCGTCTCGTCTCGAAATGGCAGCACGTCTCGCCGTCGCTCCCAGACGACTTCTACCTCTCGGCTTTCGTGGGAGCCGGCCTACCCGAGTCGGACCGGACCGGCATCTCGGTCACGTTCAAAGGGTTCTACCTCGGGCCGAGCCGCGAAGCGGTGGAGATACTCTCCGCACGGTTCCCCGAGATCGGGCTTTCGGACCTGAACCCGAGAGAGATGAGCTGGATCGAATCCATCGTCTTCTTCTCGGGCCTCCCCGAAGGGAGCTCTCCCTCGGACCTGACGGACCGGGTGCTCCACGGGAAGAACTACTTCAAGGCGAAGTCCGATTTCGTGCGCCGTCCGATGACCATCGACGAGCTGACCGGAGCCGTCGATTTCCTGTCGAAGCAGCCCAAGGCATACGTCATCTTGGACCCCTACGGCGGCGCCATGGACCGGTTCGGCCCCGCCGATCTGCCGTTCCCGCATCGCAGAGGCAACATCCACGGCATCCAGTATCTGATCGACTGGATGGAGGAGGATGACGGCCACAGGGAGGAGTACATGGACTGGTTGCGACGATTCTATGACTTCATGGGACCATATGTGTCCAACAGTCCACGCACGGCGTACATAAACTACCAAGACCTTGATCTAGGAACCAACACCTGGTCTGGTTCTAGTATGATGAACGACGATGGTACTCCGAACCCGGAAGTGGAGGCGGCGAGGACGTGGGGCGAGAGGTACTTCCTCAGCAACTACGACCGTCTCGTCCGTGCAAAGACCGCCATCGATCCAGAGAATGTGTTCCGCAATGCTCAGAGCATTCCGCCGCTCTCAATCGGGGACCGGGAGACGACTAGGACTACACGTGGTATCTCGCCCAAAGTCGCATCCCAGGACAAGGTATCCCTGTCTGATAGCTAAGAGGCAGACACACGAAACAAGATTCACAACATTGATCTATAGAACATGTACGTACTTGCAATGCACAAAATATTGTCCGTGGGAAATCCACGTGGCATCTCGTACGAAGGTGCATCCAAAGATTTAGACATGTCATGGAAAGACAACCACATACCGACGCATTTCGTGATTGTGTTTGTGTTTGTGTTGTCCTTTTGCAATGTTGCTTTCCTGGTGCCGTCCGGGAGGACTTTTTTGTGTAGAGTAAGGTGATTTGGATTTGGATTGGTAGATGGAGCTAAGGAGAAAACGAGAGGATTTGTTTGGTACTCCTACTTGGTGCTCTGCCGCTGAAATGATGGAACTCGGGTCGATTCGTCTCGGCGGTCCGGTACTGTACTATTTGCTGCGTTGCTGTAGATACGATGCTGATAACTAGGATGCATGGTATATCCTAATATCCACACACACACACGCAAGCTGACAAGCATATTCTCTTCTCTTTAATCCGAATAATGAATTGATAAAACATGATTATATATATAATAATAAACTAGATCATGCAAACTTGAACAAATTACATCTAAACAAGATAAACTTATCACATCTATACCAATCGCTAGAATAAATAATTCTAGCAGAATCTGAAAGAGACAGTTCCGTATTACGTACGGTAGAGCAGCCCCAGTAGCCGCAGCGGTAGCAGCAACGTCGTCGCTCATGTTAAGGTTGTCGAAGAGGTCCGTGGCGTCTAGGAAGAAGTCGCCGTCCCGGAACTCGTCGTCGGAAGACGTTGTGGATGCCAGTTGTCGCGCGGAAACACTCTCCAAAAATCTGATCGCCCCTCACCCGTACAGGTTCACAAGAGGCGGAGTTCCGGAGGCCTACTGTCCCGATCTGCGGTGCACGCTGCAAGCCGGGATGGGGAATATGAAAAGGCGACGGCGCAATAGACTGAAAGGAGACGCGTATGTAGGTAGTGCCGATTAGGTTTAGCTGTAGACGCTTATATAGCGCAAGTTAGGGAGATCGCGGGGCTCAGCCCATGTCCGAGTCGATAACAACCATGTCCCATATAGACTGGAAAAGGCTGACTAATTAACGCGTCCATTAATGACTCGTAATTAATCTATGATTAAGTTTTCCGACTAGCAAAAATAAAACTCGACTCGACAAGATTTCCGCAACCAGCAAGGCGAGGCAGGCGGCGTCGGAGGAGTGTGCGAGAGCTGCTCTTTTTCTCACACCTTAGTGAGTGGTGGAACAACCTAATACATTAAAATGTGTAACTCTCACTGAACTAGCAATATGGGATTAAACTTTAACCCCACTTGCAAAGCCATATGCTGTCATGCACAAATAGACTAAAGAGAATTTTAGAATTTGTCTAATATACCAACAACCCAATTACTCACCAAGTTCGAACAGCTCCTTGTGATGAATTGCGTCCTCGCCATCCCTATGACTCTCTGGCCACAACATCACCAAAATTAATTACGGTGAGATTGTCGTGTTGTTACTGATGTAGTTTCTTTTAAGGGAACTAGGAAAGATGTCTGTACGTAGAAAAAATTACTCCCTCTGTCACAAAATATAGAGGGTTTAAGGACTGGTCAAAAGTCAAATTTTACTAACTTTGACCAAATATTTAAGAAAAAATATATACATCTACATTACGGAATAAACACATTAAGAAAATATACTTTATGATAAATTTTATTGATATTGCTTTGGTATTTTAATATTTATATTTTTATGTATAATATTGGTCAAACTTACAAAATATTGACTTTTGACTAAACCTTAGACGCCTTATATTTTGAGACGGAGGGAGTATACCGCAGAGGCATCCAACCCAGTCTACGCAATACATATCTTCATATTTTTTTCCCCATTTTCGCTGCCTGCATTTCCAAGCATTTTTCTCTAAGTTTTTAACTACATTCTCACATTAAAGTTGGTGCAAAGGCTGATCTTGAATTCCATGTGAAGGGCAAGTACACCAGCAATCAGAGACATAGACCACACTCAGCAAGGGAACAAGAAATATACTAAGAATATTTCACTAAAAAAATCATGTAAAAATTGGCAAGGCTATAAAAATATTATTTTATTCTCGAGATGAATCAATACAACACTTGTTTCTGTCATGTCCTCTTGCAAAAGTAGTGTAATGGATCGTGTATCTGGTCTTTAATATCACTCCTCATGGCGGTATTAACAATTTGATTGGGAATTGGCTAATAGGAGTGTCTCAAAAGGATAATGTACAAATCTGAATTGGTGTATGTGCTTTACTTTGGGTTATATGGAATATACGGAATGACTATATCTTTAACAAAGCCAAAACTACTTCTTTTATGCAAGTTATCCCACTAGATACACACTGGATCTATGTGGTCCTTCCTTCAGCCTATGGAGAAGTGTGAGGCTTTGGAGAAGTGTGAGGCTTTGGATACTGGTGTCCCAAGTGTTACACCTTCGAGGGAGTTACACACGTTCGGTGTCTGACGACGACCCCCACTCCTCCGATCTAGCAGATGTTGTGGAAGTAGACCTTCTGGATCCGGATCCCGCAGCGCCACAACGCTCCACGGTGAAGAAGTCTCCTGCTTGCATAGTCCTGACTTGGGACCGCGGTCACGGGAGAGAGAGAATCAACTGGAGGTCTCTCCAAAAGAGAGGAAACCTTTATCGATTATTGGTTTATTTATGTTCTCAAGATACCTCTCTTTATATAAGGGAAAATGACCACATGTGGCTTTAGCTAAGCCATGTGGAACTAAACAAGAGAGAGGGGAGAGGGGGGCTGGCCGCCACCGGCCAAGGCCCAAGTGGGCCCCACGAGGGGTCCTTTGGCCCAGCCAGCCACTTCCCCTCCTTCCTCCCTTTGGTATTTTCCTCATGGGCCCTTTTCCCTTAGGGATTTTGGCCCAATAGGTATTTAACCATTTTAATTTCCTTTCCTTTTCTTAAATAATTATAAATAAATGATTAAATCAATATTTAACATTTACTTACATATTATTCAACCCTCGTGGCCATGGAAGTCCTTCCACCCCACTCCGGACATCCTCCAAACTTTCCGAAACCCTTCCGGTTTTCTCTCTTTCTATTCTTCGGTGATTCTGCCCATACCAAAATAATCCCTGAGCATCACCTAGCCCTTAAGAATGATACCCCACGGTTTGGGAACACTTTAGAAATGGTCGAGACCTCTCTCGTACCAATGATCATCAGCAAGACCTGGATGCCCATGGTGACCCTTGTGCATTCCACGAATCTTTTGTCGTTGAACCATGAACGTCGTGTCATATTCCTTTTGTCTCTGTGATACTTGCATTGTCCGAGATCCAGTCAGTGACATCACCATGTCATGTTAAATCTCGTTACCGACAAATTCTACTTAACTCGTTTTGACAAGTGATATCCCCGTGACCTAGTGACATGCTGTGCAACTTTATGGATATAACTTCTCTGAGTGGGCCCTTGAGTGTCTCTCCATCACGCGGATGGACAAATCCCGCTATTGACACATAATGCCTCTACATGCCCCTCTGAATACCCGAAGACACTTTTATGTTCACTTTTTTACCAAGTGACATTTGATGCAATCAAAGCACTCTCAGGTGAAAGTGATTGATATGGTCTCACGGTCTAAGAAACAATACACTTGGTTTCCTAATCATCGCAACTTGAACTTTGTGACATGATCGTATTATGATGCTTAGTTTGGGCATTTCTCATCATATCATTGTCTCAATGAGGTGACTCCATTGTCAACTGAGATAAATGCCACATGATTAGGAAACCTTGATCATCTGTTGAATAATGAACCAGTGACTAGAGTTTCACCGGGAACTTTTGGTTGTTTATATATGAAACGTGTATTGACGTTCCCTTTCAACAGTTATAGCAGGATACAAAACTTAACCATAAATTTTGTGAAATATGATAATAATTCATATTATTATTTATCTCTAGGGCATATTTCCAGCAGTCTCCCACTTGCACTAGGTACAAATAAACTAACTGCATTTGTTTACTAATCATCGGCACCATATAACCTGGCACTTATGATCATGCTTGCTCATGGAAAAGGTTGAGTCTAGAGTCTGGACTTTACAGCCCCTCATATCCTTTGCAAATCACTAATGTCACCTTACTTGATATTAATAGTTTATCATCTTATGATAATATCTTGTGTATGTATAGTAGTTATGACAATAGAGTGAGGTCGGTTCTAGGAGCCAATAGTGACGCTAGATTAGCCAATGCGAGCTTTCTCATGGGCACTGTGCTCTGGGACACACCCTTTGTGAAAAGATGAACTTGTCTTGCCAGAACATTATACATCACTTTGGTAGTATCCTTATACTTTTATTTAAATGTAGTTATCGAAACATTAGCTCACCATGTGCATTTTTCGATGTTTATCACCATGCTTCCTATTTGACTTAAATCGGTATTTTTAATGCAGAGAATTCCAATCTTTTAAGGTTAACATATGCCCTCATAGCATAACCCTTTATGCTTTAAGGTATGTCATCCTTCATGGATCTGGAAAACATGTCCATAGTTCTCATTAGACACTGTGGGCAAACTTAGCTCAATGTTCAGTGATTTATACTTAATCACTTCCGAACGTTTCTTCTTGGAGCAAAAGCCTGGGGGTCAAAACTCACCCCAGAAGCTTCTGCAAATAGATCCATGTAGAACCATCAGATGCCAAAACAAGTGAAGAAAGAAAAGCTTTAATGGCACAAAACATGCAACTGCAACATACCTGAAAGCACTTTAGCGATGGAAAGAAGATGTTCCGTGAATTCTTTTTCCCTGTTCGCAGTAACAGCCGCCAAATCCTCTTCACACTGCTTCGACTCCTTGAGGCGGTCATAGGCCGATAGCGCCTCATATCGCTTGGTCTCCATCGTGTTGATTCCCTTCTCAAGAGAATTCACCTGACGGAGCAAGTCATTATTATCCTCTGCAAAACAAGGAGAATATATCAAGACCAATCAAAACAAAAGTGAAGCAGCACAACACAAACCAACAAAACTCACTTTGCAGTTGGCGGTTGTTGATATCTAGCCAGGCATGCTTCCAGCCCAATGATGCAATCTGTTGGCCAAGACGAATGGACTCCTTCAAGACAGGTTGTCAAGGATACCAAAGCATGAGCACCAACCTAACTTTGAATGACACGACTATGGGCACTTACATGGTCATCCAGGGACTCCGAAGTCTCCTTCTGGGTGGACGTCCGGGCAACCATCTAGTGGTCCCTAGATGGGGGGAACTCGAGGAGTTGGCACCGGAGTTGGACGCTATCTAGGGAGAGGGCGAGCGCTCCTCCACATCCTTGCCTTTGGATTCCACAACTCCGGTCTCCTTCAGGATGCGGTAGTCATCGTATGATGATGAGACAGTTTTGCTACAGCAAAGTTTGTAAACAAACTTCAGACAAGAGACTCTAAAGACAAAATCAGTACATCTATCAGGCAAAAAGACTTACCCATCAAAATCATCAAGGTAGAAGGAATCCTCAGATGCCTCCTTTTGCTTCCTTAGCTTCTTCAGCGGCAGAGGAGCAATAGCACGCACGGGCACTGCAGGGATTGGAGCATCCACACCAATTGAAGGATCCTTTGCCGTCTCTAGAGAAGAAGCATCTGAGTCCTTGCTTCGAGAGAGCTTGCGAGTGGTGCCCTCGCTGCAGTCGGGAGCTCCATGCTCCTCGGTGATGGGCAAAGTAGACCCAAATTCATCCTCCTCCACAGCCTCGGAGGGAATTATCCCTTTAGGCTGTGGAGGCAGAATGTTGTTCACCTTCCATTCCTGCCAAAGCACATGGTTACATACGCAAAACGCCCTGCGGGCAAACGAAGAACAATAGAAGAAGAAATGACAAAATTACCTCAAGAGGGGGTGACTCGCGTGAAAGGGCAGCACGACTGAATACCTAGGGAGTTTCTCATTGTGGGTGAACTTGGTCAGTCCCCTGAACCTTTTGTCCACCTCGCCCGAGGACAAGTTCTCCTAAGAGACGCGGGTGACATCGTCTGTGCCAGTCCAAAGATACATCAGGTGCGCCCTAGCCTGCGGTGGCTGCACCCGACGGTGCATCCAAGTGGATGAGGTCTGGGCCATTAATCTCCTTCCCTCGAATGAGCTGGAGATCGCATATGCGGTTGTACAAAAACTCGACTTCATCGGCCTCGTCGGGCATCACCACATTCTTCCAAGACGTTATCCTCTTCAATTCAGCTTTCGGATCAAAAGGAGCAAGTGCGTGAAGTTCATCATCGGCCTTCTGATCATGGATGTAAAACCACTTCTTCCTCCATCCCTGGACAGAGTCAGAGCTCTTGAGGGAGAAGTATTGGATGTTTGGGCCCACATGGATACCGCGACCTCCAATGTCATAGACTATAGATCCAAAACCCGACTGCCGCTTTAGCTTGAAGAGTTTTTTGAAAAGGCCGAAGTGCGGCTCGATTCCGAGCCAGCACTCGCACATAGTGATATAGCATTCAGTGTGCAAAATAGAATTTGGGGTCAGCTGGAGCCCGTAGAAGAAGAGAAACCCTCGCACAAACTTGTGGAGGGGGAGAGAAAGGCCCTGAAGGACAAACGCAAGGAACATCACCCAGAAATTCAATGGGGGTATCGAGGATTACCTCCAGGCCAGGCATCTTGCAGTCTTTTTTGTCGGCAGGGAGCAGACCATCTTGGCGGTGCTGTTGGAGCTCATGCTCCTTAATGGCGGTGCGCTGCCACGAGCCATTGGTGACGCGCATTCCAGTGCCCTTCTTTCCGGTTGCAGTAGCAGTACCGGATTCGGCGGTGGCGCCCTTCTTATTGGCCACAGTAGAGGTAGCAGCATATCCAGCAACAGTAGCACCCTTCTTCTTCCCCATCATTCGGTGGCGATTGGATCACAAAAAGTAGCTTGGGAAGGTCTTGAGACCGTCCAGCATAGCAGTGGGGGCGAGAGCAAGGGAGCAGCGACGACTAGCAATGGAAGCAGTGCGCAAGGAAGAAGACGATGATTTGTGGGGAAATTGACCGCATAGAAGCCCCTACTTAACCACAGGGAAGATGCAATCTAACGGCCAGAAAATCCTCAACCAGACGCGTGGCGCAAATCAATACAGACGCGTGGTGATGGAAATAGTAAACTGTCACCGCACTTTCCCCACTACGCGCAAGAATCGAGGAGGCACAGTTAAAACAAGAATTACGCATTCCTGGTTAAATCCCAGTCAGAAATGGGGCCCCACCTTCATCACGTCCCGTCAATACCACTTAGGCAGGCAAATGAGATCATCTAATGTCAGCACTGACGTCATCTACTCCAGCAGGAGATCTCTTCGATTACTTTAGTCCTTGCTTGACTCTACGAGTTAACGAAGCACTCGGGGGCTACTCCTAATAGGAGCGCTGGCCGTGCACCCGAAAAGTTCATAGGCACAAACTTGCCTTGACCAGTGATGTCTACACACTTCTATTCTTGTAGACAGTTGTTGGGCCTCCAAGTGCAGAGGTTTGTTGAACAACAACAAGTTTTCCCTTAACTGGATCACCCAAGGTTTATAGAACTCAGAGAGGAAGTGGTCAAAGGTATCCCCTCTCAAACAATCCTGCAATCAAGATACAAGAAGTCTCTTGTGTCCCCAACACACCCAATACACTTGTTAGGTGTATAGGTGCACTAGTTTGGCGAAGAGATAGTAAAATACAAGTGGTATGGATATAAGACAACTATGCCAGAAAATAGCTTGATGGCATGGAAGAGACTAAAGGCAAACTAAAATAAAGATGGAAGCAAGCAAATATGTAACATATCTAGTAGCAAACAGTGTTTTAGTGCTTAGAAACAAGGCCTAGGGATCATACTTTCACTAGTGAACACTCTCATATAAATATATTCTTCTTTATGATACTACGCTGAACTACTCTCTGGTTGGACACTCTAATCCATGGTAGGGCTATAACAGCACTCCTCAAAGTTCGCATTTCCCATCTAGATAACCCCACACTGCCACCTTGAGTACTAGATGGTTCCAACAAACACCACAATTTCATAGAGATATCCAACTCCAAATATAACTCATAACAAGTATTTGAAATCTCTAGCCTAAGTGCCACCATGGTGTGCACACTGTCAACTTCACACACACGGGGAGAGCAAAGATCTATTAAAGCACTTGAGTAGCAAGGTAGATCTACTTGATTACAAAGCTCATGATCACAATATAATCACGCATAGAGAGAGAGAGGTGAATACATAGCTACCGGTAGAACCCTTAGCCTCGAGAGAGAACTACTCCCTCATCATCATGGGAATCAGCAACGGTGATGGAGATGGTGGTGGAGATCGATGTAGATGGCTCCGGAGGCAATTCCCCATCCCGACAGGGTGCCAGAATAGAGACTTTCTGTCCCCCGAATCTCCCCTTTGGTGGTGGCGGCGCTGCGGAACTTTTCGTGGCTGGAGGCTTGACGATCTAGGGTTTCTGTATCAGGAGGAATATATAGGCGAAGGGGCGAGGTCGGTGGCCAGCCAGTGGGCCCACATCATGCCCTGGCGCGGCCTGGGGGGACCCGCGCCTAGGGGTGGTTTGGCCACCCTGTGGCCTCCCTTCGTCTCTCCTTCTAGCTCCGTGAATCTTTCGGGAAAATAACGACTTTGGCTTTTGTCCGGTCCAATTCCGAGAATATTCATTTTTTGACTTTCTGGAACCAAAAACAGCAGAAAATAGGCAACTGGCACTGTGGATCTTGTTAATAGGTTAGTCCAAGAAATCATATGAAAAGTACTCCAAAGTGTGGAAAAAACATAAAAAAGTAGATATAAACCAAGCATGGAACATCAAAAATTACAGATACGTTTACAACATATCAACATCCCCAAGCTTAACTCCTGCTCGTCCTCGAGTAGGTAAGTGATAAATAGTAAGAATAATTTTTGAGGTGACATGCACCATCATAAACTTGATCAAAGTATTTGTAAAACATTGATAGCTGGGATCATAGTACTTCAATCATAACATGAAAGACAAAGTTCTAACAATAAGGCAAAGCAACTATGTTGCAACATGAAAAGACACAAACAAAAGATTCATGAATAACAATGCTTTGCAAGACGTTTATTTATTTCACATCAAGAAAACATAGCATAGTGGCATTTATCTTGTCCCTCATAGAGTAGCAAACATAAATGCATAGGACACCTTCAAAGTTCATAAGAGTGACTAGATACAAATAGTTTTAAACAAGCAATATCAAAGCTATGCATCAATCAACAAGTCTTGGGACAATGCACATAGAACTAAGAATGGCCAATATGCAAAGAGACCACGTCTCCTGGGTCACCCAAATTCAGATGCCGCGTTTACAACATGAAGGTAAGACCTGAAAAAGGCCTGACAACGCATCCGCTGCGCTCTACCAAATATAAACTGTGCCTACAGGCACGATGAAATAAGCCTTGACAGACGCGTCGAGTGCCCACACCTAAAACACTGGAATTCGACTCTATAAGGCCTCCACGGCAAGAGTCGAATTACGCCAGCATTATTCTAAATTCGAGTCCGGGACTCGAATTTGAGTTGATAGCGTTGTTTTGCCCTAAGGCAGTTAACTGATCCAGATCCATCGGATGAATCAGGCACACATATCGACAATCCCTATGACACGAATTGCGGCACCCGAAAGAACTTAGGATGAGCCTATATCCCATGCACTTGAAAGACTTATAGTCTCCACCCGAATCTATGATTCGGCTGGACACTCGGGGGCTACTGACATGGGTATACCTTACAAGTACTCGAGATTAGCCTATACGGTTCAGCCCAAGAAGCAGTCCACGGTACAAGCAGACCCCAACAAGGATTCGGGTGGCCCATTGGAGTTTGACTTCTTGAAGGACATAGTAAAGTGTAGATAGAAAATTAAAGGGAAACCCTAATATGTAACCGACTCGACCTGCTACCCTGAGACATAGTCTCTCTATATAAAGGCCAAGTGGGGGCAGTGAGGAGGACCAACTCATACACTCCCGCATACACCTCACTAGATTGCATCTATGAATCCTTGTAACTTTCGACTCCCTCATAATCAAAGAGCAAACAAGCAGGAGTAGGGTCCTCTCCGAGGCCCGAACTTGGGTAAAACCTCATGTCACCTGTGTGCTTGTTTGCTAGTCGATCGATGCCTCTAGTGCTCCCCACTTCCTCGAACCTAAGTCCATCAACGATGGGCATTGATGAGTTAACCCCTCGTCACCAGCACTTGCTTAAAAAATATATACATGCTGGATCTAGTTAAGTAGCAGGAGGCTTGTAGCGTTTTCCGCCTTACAAACAGATAAATTTTTGTGCATACATAATGTAGAGATACATTTAATACATCAATGTTTTTATGGCTCTGCTATAGGGGACTTTGCTACTACATCATCAGCAGCAGGAGAGCCAGGCCTGGAGAGCTCATCAAACTTGGAGGGTCCCAGGCTAGATTCTGAAGACGCCAGTTCGTCGTCCATCTCCTCGGCAGGCACGAAGAAGTCCTCCATGGTTAGCTTGGAAACCTTAGTGCCGTAGCCAGCGAGGGAGTTCCAAATAGCATCGCTATCGATCTCATTCCATTCCTCGTCAAACTTCGGCATGCCAGAGGTTATAAAGTCCATGTCGGCCTCGTCATAGTGCGCCTAGACCAAGGACAAGGCCATCATTGCACCAGCCCAGACACAAGAAGCTTTTCAGTCCTTGATTTTCCTAGGGGCTCGGTGCAGGATCTCCGAATACTTGGTCGCGGAATATGCCGCCATGATGGTGATATCTAGGGGCAGGGCTATCTCCTTAGCTTGACTGATGGCAGTGTTAATGAAGTTGTTGGGAAGAATCATACATTCCTTTGGATCCGGAGCACCTTCACCCATGTTGGTTAAACCAATGGGGGCTGTGTTTTCGTCAGAGACAAGGGTCATGGGTATAACAATACAAGTGTTCTCCTTATAGAATTGACAAAGTCGGAGGAAAGTTACCGAAGATGCTCGTCTCGACTTGCTTACAGGTCTCTGCCAAGATGTCATGCTCCTTCTGAAGTTTCTTATACACCTCAAGGTTCCGATCATTCTGCTCTTTGGCAGCTTGGTTTCGTTCCTTGAGTTGTTCAATTTCATTCTTCAGGCGCTGCATCTCAGCGTCAGCAGATTCTTGCATCGCCTTCATCGCCTCTTCATGGCTCTTGACGGCTTTAACCAGGTTTTTCTTCAAGATTTTATTTTCATCATCGTGCTCCTAGATATGCTTGGATTGCTCGGCGATGCTCTTGGATTTGGCAATGGCCTCTATAAGATGGAACATGGAAAGCATTATAAGATTTCAGACAAAATGGATCCATGAGAAAAGAAAGGAGCTGTTAGAAGAAAAAAGACGCTTGCTATTTTTGATTTGTTCCTTCAGGAAGGCTGTTTTACCCTTTTCAAGATCCGGATCTTTTTGCAGCTTGGCATATTTCTCATTGGCGGTCTTTCTCCAGCTATTTTCATTCTGCAAAGAATGATAAAGTTCTTAGTTTCTCTAGAGCATCTAGTCGGAACTATTCGGTTTCAACTAAATGCTCGGGGGGCTACATATCTGATTTAATTGAAAGGTATTCTCTCTTAGAGTATCTAGTCGAAATTATTAGTTCTAACTAGAAAATCGAGGGCTACACTGACAAGTTCTACACGTAGTTCTTTGGAGCACTCAGGTAAAAAACTATTTGTTTTCCGCCTAAGAGCTCGGGGGTACCAGTGGGATATATTACAAAGTAAAAGAAGTAAAGTTCACAGACTTACACTGACAATAACCTTCATATTGTTGGCCAAATGATCATATGCATTATGGAAGGTCCGGGCATTGTTATAAATAGCATCTGCCTGTTTAATAAGACCATCCAGGCATAGAGTTGGAGGAGTTAAAGGAAGAGGAGTTGTCAAAGCCGGAGGCATGGATGAAGCCCTGGCCGACTGCTATGTTATAATGGCAGTTGCTGGTGCAGAAGCTCCCGCCTCGTCCGTTGCTATGACTGCCTCCGCCTTCGCTCCCTCCATTGCATGTTTCCCTTTCTCAGTGGCATCCTTAGCCGGAGCTTCATCCACTTTGGAGGAAATGCTCTCCTGTGTAGCCTGGCCACTGGGAGCAACGTCCATGCCGGCAAAACTTGAGACATCTAGAGTCGGATTGATGTCTATCTCCATGGCGGAGGTCTTAGGGATGACGGGGGACGAGGCTCCGGTGGAGCCTGTTGTAGGCTTGGTGGCAAGAGTCTGAGGAGCAGAAGCGGGAGATGACTTGGAGAACATGTCGCGAATATTTTTTGAACCCCCAACATCTTTGGAGGTCTGCCTCAAACCAACATCGGATTTTTTCCTGAAATGTACACATTATAAGTACATGAATTGAATAGGTGCAAAGCACAACATAGCCGGAGAATGAATATACTTACACTATGGCAGATGCCTTAACTAAAGGGATGCCAGTGGATTTCTTCTTCTCCGCCTATAAGGCGGAAGTGGATTTTTTTGGAGATTCCACTCTCTGTTTTCTTGTTCTTGCCCTCGGCAGCAGCGTGAGAGGTGGAGCTCTTCCGCTTTCACGCTGCCAGAGCTGGCTTATCCTTGGGAGTGTCGTCATCAGACACAATGTGGATATCTTTCGGCTTTGGATCATAGACCTGGGAGGCCATCTGATCTACCACTAAGGTCGCTAGCTGATAAGATCAAGTAGCAGGTCAGATGAATAACACGTCCAAGATGGAAGAACTTAGAGTATATATGTATAACAAGCGACAAAGGAAACACAGTTACCACTGGGCACTTGCTGTTGGGTTTGCAACATAGAAAACAATTTTTTCGTACGATGGGAACTATTATACGCCAAGATCTATCTATTAGATACAAGCAACGGGTGGATATACATCCATAGAGAACATACCCTCGAAGACAACAAAGTTTTGTTAACGAGATGGAACTCGTGGATGATGTAGTCATACACTTGCCAATCTCAAGATCGTGATGAAGTCCAGCAGGTCCAGCTCCAGCACGTCCATCAGATCTAGCTCCAGCAAGTCCATCACAACCAAGTCCAGCACCGCAAATCAGTGGTGCATCCGTGATCGCACACACGTCCGATACCCCGGCAACCTCCGCCCCTCACTCCAGCAAAGCAGCAGAAGCAGCAAGTCCTTTCCAGATAAAGCCACCGGGAACATGTCTATCGCTAATCCGAGACCATGGGGAATAACTAGAGGAGGAGAGAGATCCTTCACGAGGAGGTGTGAGTGAGAAGTGAGAGGAGGTCTCCTTTTATAGGAGGAGGGGGCAGCAAGGGACATGACAGGTGGCCAAAGAGGGTGCCCCTACCTCTTCCTCCATTCATGTGAGTGGAGCTCCCACTCACACAAAGGGCTCTCCATTTCCTCCACTCAAAATCCCACTCAAATCCCATTAAATTTCCACCAAATTTAATGCAATTTCTCATTAAATAAACCTCCTTTTATTTATTTATTCAGAATTTTGTTAATTACTTTAATTAACAAACATTCACATAAAACCCCCTGCAACATTTCAATATCACATCCAGAACTAGTTTCTGCAATTTCAGTTGAAACAATTCCGGTTTCCATAAAAATGATTCCAGCGCTATCTTAAATCTTTATCTGAAACATATTTGCTCCAAATGGTATCAGTATCCCTTAAGTGTGTCACCCTAGGGTTCACAAATAATGCAGACATGATCGAGACCCCTCTCCGATCAATAATCAGCAGCTGGACCTAGAGATCCGTACTGACTCCCACACATTCAACAATGAATCTTATGATGATGTGACCCTTTAACGTCGTAACTAAATCCCTTTGTCTCGCGATATATTACATGTCCGAGATTCGATCATAGGTATCTCAATACCTAGTTTGATCTCGTTGCCGACATGCACTCTTTTCTCGTTCCCATGATATAACATTCTAGTGATCACATCACTTGCTTGCAAGTTATTTCAATGTGATATCACCGAGAGGGCCCTGAGTATATCTATCCGTCATTGGGATGGACAAATCCCACTCTTGATCCATGATCCTCTACATAACACCTTCGTAGCATTGAACCCACCTTTATAGTCACCCTTTTACGGTTGACGTTTGATGTTATCAAGATACTCTTCCGATGCTAGTGATTAACATGATCTCATGGTCTAAGGACTAGGATTACTTCATATGTTGTTATAGCAATATAAACATAATGACTTTGATCGTAATGCTATACTTAGGATGAATTTTCATCACATCATTCCACCATTGCCGTGACCTCGTTATTAACAACATCCAATGTCCATGATCAGGAAACCTTGGTCACCTTGTTAATCAACGAGCTAATTTATATGAGAGGGATCACTAGGAACTTTGTATTTTGTTTATTAAACACACATGTATTAACGTTTCCAATTAATACAATTGTAGCATGCAAAATAAACATTTATCATAAACATGGAATAATATAATAGCCACTTTATTATTGCCTCTTGGCCATATTCCCTTCAGTCTCCCACTTGCACTAGAGTCAATAATCTAGTTTGTAAACTTGTATATACAACACCTAAGTGTTGAATATACGCGTTTGCTAGTGGTTAACTGATGAGTGCATTTTTGCATCATGCTTTACATTATTATTTTGCATCGTAGATGTAGGATTTTGGTATTTTACGGTGTTCACGCGCATATTTTATGTGTGTTTTCACTAGGATCAGGACAAATGATGGATCCAATGGATACAATTATGGAAGCAGTTGTACTATAGAGAAAAGGAGTCAAAAACAGCATAAATCGCTTATTTGGGAAATATTAATAATACCAGAAGAAAACCAGAAGCGAACAAAGGAGGCAGAGAGCATAACGACCAACTATATGGCGGGAGAATTTTCTCCGGCCGTATAGCTGGCGCCGCCTCCGCCTTGTCAAATAGTTTCACTCAGTGCAATTGGTTCGGGGATATGACATACGGAACACCTAGAAATCGCGAAAACCTCACCTCCAAAAGGCATCTAGAGGGGGAACTCGTCCGCCAGGGATCCATCTTCACCCTGCGTAGATCCAGGAGGCTAAGGCATCGATCTTCATCAACCACCACTGCATCACCACCATCCTCATCCATCCCACCTACATCCTGTCTAGATCTTGTTTTAATTCTTATACTCATTGTGGATTTATACAAGTACTATTCATCTATAATTGTTCCCATTACTATTGCCATGATGTTGATTGCCTCCATGTCTGAGTAGATCCTTAGTTCTGGGGAGATGGAGAAACCCTAACATATGACTAAGATGAGATAGAGATTATTATGTTATACATCATTATGTGTATGTGTTAATTGTCTTCATCTTGATATTAAGGAGAAGTGCACCTTCTTAATATTTGCCTCTTATGGGGACTCGATGGAGGGGATTAATTGTTAGTAGACGGAGGGATGATAACGCTTACTGTGACTATAAAGCTGTTGTTATTCCTTACGTACTAACTTGGAGAACCCAGGAGAACTCATCAAGCCATGTCCATGCCATGGGAGAGATCCCTTAATAGCACGGTAATGCGATGGTTGTCGGTTACTGTCTGTTGTGGTTATGAGGATGATGTGTGCAGCGGTTGCTGGCAAATCGTCCATATATGGAGCTCCTCCCACATACATACACACTATGAGAATATTCATTATAATACTCTCGATTACTTAGTCTAAATTGCTAGTAGTGTATCCGCTACTCCCTGAGAACATATTTTCCCTATTGTAGTTCCAAAGTTCTATTACACACGCGATTCTTACTTTCTGCATTAAGTTTTGCTTTACTTTAAATTACCTTGTTCAACCAAAAACCCAAAAACAACTCTACTTATCTTGCATCTTAAAGTTATTTCTTAAGCACTCCATTTAGTTATAATTAAAAGCATTTTAGTCTTTCGGCTACTGCTCCTTGTGGGATCGATATCTTTATTTCAAAACTAGCTACAAACAATCTGTGCACTTGCAGTCATCAAGCTATTTTGTGGCGCCGTTGCCGGGGAGCTTAGTGCTATACGTCACTTTACTTTTGGTTATGTACTTTCGTTGTACTAAATTTTACTTGAAGTTGCAGGACAACAACAATGGACAATACTCAACATTTAAATTAGCTTGAGGCAGTAAGGAAAATGGGTTCACCCATGGACGCTTTTATAACTATCAACAAAAGCATAAATCCGGATGGAGTCGAAATCCATCCTTTATTATTTGAGTTATTACATTCTAAGAAATTTGCAGGAACCAATGAACAAAAGTCCATATGGACACTTAAAATTCTTTGAAGACATTTTGAGTTCCTTTATTTTTGATGACTGTAATCTTGATATGGTTAAAATCCAGTTGTTTAGACAAACTCTCTCTAATAATGTTTGCGACTGGTACAGATCTTTTTGTGCAGAAGCACCAAGGACTTGGGAGGAATTGACAACCAAGTTCCTATCAAAATATTATTCTGAAAGCAAAGCTCACATGATGAGAGGTATTATTATCAGTTTCAAAAGTAATCCTAGTGAGGTCTTATATGAAGGATACCTAAGGTATAAAAGTGACCTGGATAATTGGCCCATCATCGTTTACCTGATTGGTTAATCACCCATACATTTTACGGAGGGCTAAATATTGAAAATAGAACGAATCTAGACACTGCTTCAAATGGCAGTTTTCTATCTTATACTTATGACGAGGCTTGGAATCTAATAATAAAAAAGAAAGAAGCAACAGAAAATTCTAAAGATAAGGAAAATATTACAAATAGTTTTTCAAAATATGCTTGAATTAATGATTTCCTTGCAGATGAGAGGACAAATACAATGATTAAAACCCTCGGTATTGATTCTCACTCAGTAAATAAAATTATTGAGAATTATGCAGGGCATTTGCAGGTACCTATAGAATGGGAACCTCGTAAACCTCTCGAAGAAAAGAAGCATGCAAGAGCACTAATGGAAGATTTCTCCTCGGTACCTATACGTGGAATTTTTGAAAAGAGACAATAGAGGAAGAACAAATAAAGAAGAGACTGAAGAAACCAGAAAGGAATTCCGAAGCTACAAATATAAATAATGCTATAATAAAAGACCTTATGCGGGCACGAATAGTGGAGGATGAAGTGGTTATGTTAGACTATGAAACTTCAGAATTCATCCAAGGTAACGTTCGAGGTAACGAAACTTCAAAACCTATGACCCATATATATTGTGAAGAAGCTTTCTTATATGGAATTTGTGAACCAATTTCCACCATAAATATTATGCCGTCATCAACTCCCCTACAACTTAAATAACCCGGATGTTGAACTGGTAGACACTATTGTTAAAATGTCTAATAAAACCAATATAAAACCAGAAGGGGTAATCAAAAATATCTATGTCCTTATTGGCTCACTCATGTACCCCCTTGATTTTTATATTGTTGATATGCCTCGAGATTCTTTTTGCCCTATTATTGTAGGAAGGCCTTTTATTTCCATCACCAAAGCTCGAGTGGATAATCAGACGGAAACTATTTCACTAAAATTTGGAGAAGAAGAAATGACATTCCACTTTGCCAAACTAAAGAAGAGGCCATATGAAGTGGAGGATATCAAGGAAGAAAAGACAATTGCCGAGCTAGCAACAATTCATTTCAGTACTACACAAGATGAACTAGAAAGGAGTTTGATTAATTGGGAAGAAGCACCAGATGATGAGAACAAAGAAGACATGGATGATTACCTTGATTCAATTCCGGAAGCACAAAATCCACATTACTATGAAGAACTGGTAAGAACAGGTGATGAAGAACCTCCACCAATATAATTGAAAAAACTTCCAGACAATACGAGGTATGAATTTTTAGATAATGAAAATAAATGTCCTGTTATTATTAGCAAGAATCTATCAGAAATTGAAACGAATAAACTCATTTTAGTTTTGGTTAAGCATCGTGAAGCCTTTGGATATACATTGAGTGATATTAAAGGAATAAATCCATCTATTGTAACACATAAGATTACCATGCTTGATGATGCTGAACCTGTAGTAGATACACAAAGAAGGCTTAATCCTAAGATGAAGGAAGTAGTAAGAAGAAGTTATACACTTACTTGATGCTGGTATAATATATCCTATTTCTGACAGTAAGTGGGTTAGCCCAGCTCATTGCATACCAAGACAAGGTGGTCTTGATGCTGCTATGAATGAGGAAGATGAGCTAGTTCCTATGAGACAAATTGTAGGATATTGTATTTGCATTGACTTTAGGAAATTAAACCATGAAACACAAAATAATCATAAACCTATACCTTTCATGGATAAAATTCTAGAAAGACTTAGTAATAATTCTTAATTTTGTTTTCTTGATGGTTATTCTGGATATTCACAAATTGCCATACAGCCGGAAGATGAAGAGAAAACAACTTTTACTTGTCCTTATGGCACATATGCTTATAGATTAATTCCATTTGGCTTATGTAATGCAGCAGCAACTTTCCAGGAATGTGTTCTAAAGATTTTTGATGATTTTTTTGAGAAGACTATGGAAGTCCTAACGAATGATTTTGTCATTTGTGGAACAACTTTTGATAGTTTTCTCTACAATCTGACTAGAGTTTTGCAAAGATGCAGGCAATCAAACTTGGTTTTAAATTGGGAGCAATGCCGTTTCATGGAAAGAGAAGGTAAATTTTTCGGGCACAAGGTTTTGGAGAAGGGAGTAGAAATAGATAAAACTAATTTAAATGCTATAGAAAATCTCCCAATACCTCAGGCCATTAAAAGCTTAAAAATGTTTCTGGGACATGCAGGTTTTTATAAGAGGTTTATAAAAGATTTTGCTAAAAATAACTATGCCCCTTACCATCTTCTTGAGAAAGAAACTCCATTCTATTTAGACCATGATTGCATTGCAGCTTTTGAGAACCTTAAGATAAACTAGTTTCAGCACCTATCATGCAACCTCCAAAGTGGGATGAACCTTTCAAAATTATGTGTGATACTAGTGATTATGCTTTAGGGGCTGTGTTGGGACAGCCAGATGGAAATAATTTTAATGTTATTTATTATGCTAGTAGACCTCTTAATAAGATTCAGAAACATTATGCTACTACATAAAACAGTTTCTAGGTATAATTTTTGCTTGTGACAAATTTAGATCTTACATAATTAATTCTATGGTAATAATTCATTAGGATCACCAAGCTTTGCGTCACCTACTTGTGAAAAAGGATGCTAAGGCCAGGTTGATTAGGTGGGTTTTAGCACTACAAGAATATGATTTGCAAATAGTAGATAGGAGGGGTAAGGATAATCTAGTAGCAGATCATCTCTCTAGAATGGAGGGAATAATTAATGACCCCGTACCTATTAATGAATCATTTCCGGGAGAATATTTAGCAAAGGTGGATATTGCTGATCCATGGTATACAGATTATGCTAACTATCTAGCAACAATTTTTTTACCTCCCAGTATGACAAGAAATCAAAGAATGAAATTCTTTAATGATCTTAAGTATTTTTTGGGATGATCTGTATTTATATCGTCATGGACTTGACGAAATGATTCAGAAGTGTGTTCCTAATCATGAAATGAATGCTATATTAAAGGCTTATCATGACTGTCCATATGGAGGGCATCATGCAGGTAAAAGAACTGCTGCAAAGGTACTTCAGTCCGGATTCTATTGGCCCACCTTGCTCAAGGATGCACACATGTATGTGGAATACTGCGATGCTTGCCAAAGAAGTGGTAATATTGGTAGGAGACAATAAATGGTGATGAATTTATAGTCTAATAATTGAACCCTTTGATGTATGGGGAATGGATTACATGGGGCCATTTACAGAGTCAAACGATTATACTGATATTCTTGTTGTTGTCGACTATGTTACTAAGTGGGTTGAAGCTATCCCAACAAATCACGCAGATGAAGATACCTCAGTGAAGATGATCAAGGATGTCATATTCCCCAGGATTGGAGTTCCTAGATTTTTAATTACTGACGGTGGTTCTCATTTTATGAAAGGGACTTTCAGGAAAATCCTCAGCAAGTATGGAGTAACTCACTACGTTGCTTCGCCATATCATCCCCAAACAAGTGGTCAAGTGTAACTCTCAAATAGAGAACTAAAGACCATACTCGAGAAGATGGTGGACAAAATCAAGGAAGGATTGGTCATACAAGTTAAACGACACTTTATGGGCATACCGTACTACATTTAAAAATCCAATGGGTATGACACCTTATAAGATGGTGTACGGTAAGGCATGTCATTTACCTTTAGAACTAGAACACCAAACTTTTGGGCAATCAAGAATCTAAATTATGATCTCAATGCAGCAGGGTAACAACGTTTATTAGATATTGATGCTTTAGATGAGTTTAGAAGTGAAGCCTATGAGAATTCTAGGTTGTTTAAGGAAAAAGTTAAAAGATGGGATGATAGAAAAATAAAGAATATTTTTAAAAAAAGGAGACAAAGTGTTTCTCTATAATTCTCGTCTTAAGTTGTTTCCAGGAAAACTCAGGTCAAAGTGGGAAGGTCCATATGTAGTTGAAGAAGCCTATTCATCAGGAGTAGTGAAGCTCGAAGGAAAAACACCCTCTCTTGCATGGGTGGTGAATGGACAACGCTTGAAGCATTATCGGGTGAAAGAAGATATAAGTGCAATCACTATATGAGCACCCCCGAAGAAGTGATAAAGCGAAAATATACGAAGAATGACAATTACAAGAAGAATGGACTCAAGACAGAATGAGCGGTACTACGGTCAAGCTATTGACTATAAAAGAGCACTGCATGGGAGACAACCCATGTGAAATAAAGGTTGAGAAAGTTTTTAAAATTCCCAGTTAAAATCTAGATTAAGTATTGTTTGAATGAAAATTATTCATGTTCTAGAAAGGAAGAAGGAAAATGGATGACGCCAAAATTGGTCAAAAGTCTAACCTGACATTTCTCAGTCAAAACTCGATATTTTGTTAAGTTTCAGATTAATAAAGAAAACTTGGAGAAGCAGAAATTTTTTGGTGGACACAGAAGGTTTAACAACCAACTATATGGCGGGAATAAAAATTCCAGACGTATAGTTCCGGCCGTATAGTTGTTGTGACAACAACGCTTCCGTCCTCGAAAGGTACTGAGAGTTTAACGACCAACTATACGGCCGGAATTAAAAATTCCGCCCATATAGTCGTAGTCGTATAGTTATCGACCCTTCTTCAAAAAAATTGTCGAGGAAACAGAGAGTTTAACGACCAACTATACGGTCGGAAAATAAATTTCCACCCGTATAGTTGCGGTCATATAGTTGTCTACACCTTTGACAAAATAATTTTGGAAAAACTGAGAGTTTAATGACCAACTATACATCCAGAATTAAAAAATTCGCTCGTATAGTCGCGGTTGTATAGTTATCAACCCTTCTTCAAAAAATTATCAAGGAAACAGAGAATTTAATGACCAACTATACGGCCGGAATTAAAAAATTCCACCCATATAGTTCTGGCTATATAGTTAGGTTCTGCCATAGAACTAATCTATAGTCGGTTCACAACTATACGGCGGGAGCTATACGGGCTGCGCCCGTATAGTTGCTCGTTACGCAAAATGGCTAGGGTTTTGGGCCCTCTTTTTTAAAGTTGATCGCATCTAACCTTTTTCATTAAGTTTTCACAGAGCTACAGCCTCCAGTCTCGAAAAATCCTCGCCATCCCTATACAAGCCCTCTAATAACATCCATGCAGTGAAGCCATGCAACCCTTCCACGTCAACCAGATCTGGAAGAAGAAAGATGAGAAGCCCGTGAAGAGGATCGAGGAAGCAGAACCTAAAGGATCGTCATCATCATCTGGCCTAGAGATGAAGCCTCTCCCAAATTGGGAGGACTTGTTCCTACAAAGGATGGAGATGATGAGACAAGCTGAGTGGGGAAGGAACAAGGATGAGTACCTCCCCAATCCTTATTGTTACAACATAGGATCCTATTATAAACCTCCTCTTGGTCCATCACCTCTTAAACCTAAGAAGGTGCGGCAAGATGGGATTCATGATAAGATCTGTGAGTTAGAAAAGGCTTCTAAGGCATGCGTTGAAAAAAATGAAGAAGGGATTGACTCCTACTAGATGATGAGCAAAGACCTTGAGAAGAAGGTCGATGCAATCGATGTTAGAGTTGGTTTCTTGATTAACACTTTTTTTGAGTTAACAGATGAGAAGAAATTCCTCAAGAGGAAAATGTTGAAGCTCCAATATGACATGGCCAAGCTCAGCATTTGCTTTGAAAGCATAGTTAAAGCGGGCAATGTAAAGGAAGAAGGCGAAGCTCTGTCTACCCAAGAGGAGGAATAGGTACTCACAAGGAGTTAATTGATCCCACCTAGCTTCATTCCAAGCTTGGGTAGATCTTTACAGACCTTGTAATCTTTCTTATAAGTTTTATATTACAGTTTTGCCTTAGTTCAAACTAAAAATAAAGTTTGCATCATTAGAATTCCCTTCAGGAATAGTCGATCCCTTTTATGAAATTCCAAGTTTATTATTATATATGGAGCAATATTGAGTTTGTGTCTGCTTTATTGATATATGAATGGCTTGAGTATGATTTTACTTGCACTTGATGATAGCAATAGGAGTCTTCCACACCATTGGTATTAATGTAACACACAAAGATAATTTGGTCAATATACTTTAAGTTTATGGTTTGATTCACAAAGAAAAATTATCTATACAATTAAGTTGAAAAAGAAAACCTTGAACAAAGGAAAATGAAATACTATCTAATAGAGTGAGAACAAGTTGTGGTAGAATCTCAAGTCATAAAAATGCTTCATATACATTTGGAATTTGATAATTGAGATCGTTGAACTTTGAATTCCTACATGAAGTGGAATATATGGCTAGCTCCTTTGCACATCACTTAAAACAAAAGTGTGAGCATATATGCAAAAGAAAAGAAAAATAAAAGAAGAAAAGAGTGAATGTGCAAAGAGCAAATAGGCATATGCCACTATATTGTAGTATGACAAAGAGACCCTTTTGAGATTTTGAATCCCAAGTGAATATGTTGATCCTAAAACACTTGGGACTACCTCGTTAACTCATTCGGTTGAAATGGATTCTTTTACATTATGTTGATATTTATCTTTTATGAACTATTGATAACTAAGATGTGCAAGCCTTCCAATACTATTCAGATGGTTCGAGTAAGGTACTATTCATGAACTTATTCCCCTATATCGTACATGATAAACACATGCTGCAATTGCCTCATTTATTTTATCGACTCAGCTTCATGAATATGAGGATCACATCCATTAAGCTAAAATCTTGCTCGCGACGAGCAAGAGTCTAAGCTTGGGGAAGTTGATGAGTGCATATTTGCATCATGTTTTACATTATTATTTTGCATCGTAGATGTAGGATTTTGGTATTTTATGGTGTTCGCGCGCATATTTTATGTCTGTTTTCACCAGGATCAGGACAGATGATGGATCCAATGGATACAATTATTGAAGCATTGTACTATGGAGAAAAGGAGTAAAAAACAATGTAAATCGCTTATTTGGGAAATATTAATATTACTAGAAGAAAACCAGAAGAGATCAAAGGAGGTAGAGAGCATAACGACCAACTATACGGCGGGAGAATTTTCTCCGCCCGTATAGCTCCAGCCGTATAGATGGCGCCGCCTCCGCCTCGTCAAATAGTTTCACCCTGTGCAATTGGTTCGGGGAGACGACATACAGAACACCCAGAAATCACGAAAACCTCACCTCCAGAAGGCATCTGGAGGGGGAACTCGTCTACCAGGGATCCATCTTCACCCTGCGCAGATCCAGGAGGCTAAGGCATCGATCTTCATCAACCACCGCTGCAACACCACCATCCTCATCCATCCCACCTACATCTTGTACAGATCTTGTTGTAATTCCTATTCTCGTTGTGGATTTATACATGTAATATTCATCTATGGTTGTTCCCATTACTATTGCCATGATGTTGATTGCCTCCATGTCTGAGTAGATCCTTAGTTCTTGGGGAGATGGAGAAACCCTAGCATATGATTGAGATGAGATAGAGATTATTATGTTATACATCATTATGTGTATGTGTTAATTGTCTTCATCTTGATATTAAGGAGAAGTGCACCTTCTTAATATTTTCCTCTTATGGGGACTCGATGGAGGGGATTACTTGTTAGTAGATGCATGGATGATAACGCTTATTATGACTATAAAGCTATTGTTATTCCTTACGTACTAACTTGGGGAACCAAGGAGAACTCATCAAGCCATGTCCATGCCATGGGAGATATCCCTTAATAGCGCGGTAATGCGATGGTTGTCAGTTACTGTCTGCTGCGGTTATGAGGATGATGTGTGCAGCGGTTGCTGGCAAATCGTCCATATATGGAGTTCCTCCCACATACATACACACTATGGGAATATTCGTTATAATACTCTCGATTACTTAGTCTAAATTGCTAGAGGTGTATCCACTACTCCCTGAGAATGCATTTTCCCTATTGTAGTTCCAAAGTTCTATTACACACGTGATTCTTACTTTCTGCATTAAGTTTTGCTTTACTTTAAATTACCTTGTTCAACCAAAACCCCCAAAACAACTCTACTTATCTTGCATCTTAGAGTTATTTCTTAAGTACTCCATTTAGTTATAATTAAAAGCATTTTAGTCTTTCGCCTACTGCTCCCTGTGGGATCGATATCTTTATTTCGAAACTAGCTACAAACAATCTGTGCACTTGTAACCATCATTAACATAATCTCCAAATCTAACATTTTTAGGTCCGTGTGTATTTGCATGTCTTTGCGTCTCTACGCATCACTCATTCTCTAATGAGATGTCATTGTATAAATTTAGTCCTTTGGTGAGACCTTTAGTTCCTTTGGGTTAAAACATGTTGATAGTATTTTCGTACAATATATCTTCATAGTATTATCCCACTGTGAACCACACCTAGTTTGATAAGAAACTACTTGACACAAATGCCCTCCTTTGCTGCTACTATGGCAGTCATATACTTAGCCTTTTGTTGTAGTATCCGTCACAATGTCTTAACTTTGGAATTCATCCAAATCCATCATCGAATTTCCTTTCCATAATATTATGCCACCCATAGTTTAAATTGAGATAAATTTAATTTGTATCTTGTGACAAACTAATATCAATGTAATACATTACAATGAACTATTTTCAACTATTTGTCACTTATACATGATATATTGTTAGTTCATCCAAAGCTCATAAGAATATCTTTACTATCGTCCAATGATCATCATATGAATCATTCTGGTATATACTCATAACATTTAGAGCATTGGACATATCTCGATATGTACATATCACGGTATAATCAATAAAAAGCTTCATGTGATTTTACTCACCAAGTGTTGAAACACTTGAATCTTGATACAATCCTCTCCATGCAGTAAGAACCTTTCTTGTTGTTTCCATATTGAACCCTTTCAATATCTCATATATGTACATCTGGCACAACCATATTAGTGCTTCAGTCTATTCGTATAGACATTGATGCCAAATATTCCTGTTTTGCCCAAGTCTTTCATCAATATGAAATTCTTAACACGTGTCAATAAAAGATACATCATTTCCAATCAACAATATGTACTCTGCATAATGTATTGGAAATTTGTCTCAGCGCTCCCATTTAATTTCTTGCAAATGCAAGCATCTTCATCGTCTCCGATGAAATTAAACTCCTTTAACATTTTCATCACGGTGAAGATTCCAACTCCGCTATGCTCACATTAACTATTGAAGTTTGCATGCCATTTTAGCACCCTTTGAATTAACAAAACCCTTCAGACCATGTCTTGTACACGTCCTAGGTAACCATTCTATTAGAAGAACATTGTTTTTTGTTCAACTACCATACACGAAATTATATGTAGTGGTTGCTAGATTAATCCGTCAAGACTAAATATTGCTATGAAAGATCAAATCTTGTCATAGTGAACTCCTTGAATATTGCGTAAATTTCTTTTCGAAATGTTAATTATTTTATAGATGTGAAACATCCATGTCTACTTCTTTATAGATCCAAACACGACCGATAGGCTTCATGCCTTTTCGGAGGGTCTTCCAAGTTCAAAAGCTTGATTTCTCGAGTGCGGAAACTATCACATATTTTATGACTTCTAGTCATTCTATGGAGTCAGGGCCCATCATCGCTTCTTTGCATGCAGCCGGTTCATTATTGTCAAAACAATAACGACTTGTTTATCAAATCTCACTATTTGATTGTTACCTGATGCATACGGTTCAAATAGGAACTCTAATCTCCAAGATCGCAACCTTTGTAATCACGGGAGCCATGAGCATTGTGGCCGCCACTGGGACACCTTCCGGTGCTGTGCTACTTAGCACATATATCTAAGGTTCAATAACCTTATCAAATTTCTATTGTCCTCCCACTTAAATTTTTGCAAAAAATTCCTTTCAAGAAACTTAACGTTCCAAGCGACAAACTCTTTTGTCCTCGGTGTTATGGAGGAATTCCCAAAAAATTCTTTGGGATAACCTACAAATACGTGCTTATCCGACTTTGGTTGTAAATATTTTACTTATGCATAGCATACCAAAATTTAAGAAAAGACAATTTGGGTTTTATCCCAAACCATAACTCATATGGTGTCATTTAAATGGATCATGATGGTGCTATTTTTAGTGTAAAAGCGGTAGTCTCTAAAGCTTTAATGTTTAAAACATAGTGGTAGTTTTATAAATGACACCTTTGATCTTACCATGTTAAACAAGGTTTGATTTGATCTCTCGAACATACCATACGCATGTGGTTTATCGAGAAATGCAAATCCATGGAACAATTCCCGAAATCTTAGGTGTTTTGCTAAACCTGTAACTCAAATATCTTCCTTTATGATCAAATCATAAACTCTTTATTTTCTCATTACAATGATTTTCCACTTCATCTTGAAAGTCTTTGAACAATTTTAAAATGTTTTGTACTTCTTCCTTATTAAGTAAATATATAGATATATTCACTCAAATTTCTGGAGAAAGCATATGAAGTCGAAAGATGCACCGCACATGGATACATATAATGGACTATGCACACCATCATGTACAATTTCCAATAAGTTAGTCATCCGTTCCTCTTTGGCCTATGAACGGAGTTTCAATTATCTCGAGGAAAGTTTCACAAGCGTCAATTGATCAAAATCAAAAGACTCCATAAAATCCATCAAAATGGAGTTTCTTCATGTTCTCTTTCCAATATAATTTAAACAGCGATGTGACTTCGTAAGTGATCTTTCAGTCATTTGTCTTGCGACATTTTAGCATTAGTTTTATGGATATGATTTCTCCAACTAGACTTGTAAAAGTTCATCCATCTTCTAGGAATACGGTAATTATTTGAACAATTATTGTTCTCATTATATCAGAAAAAAATAACAATTATTTAAACAAATCTTGAAGGTAAGCTTTGATGTCAACGAGAAATACAATAACACTTTATTTGTTTTTGATGAACATCATCACATATTCTTTTGCTAGTTACTTAGGCCATTGTAGTTAATGAATTGCGTCGTTCTATATGATATTTCATACCAACCAATTCGGTATCCAATACCCAAGAACCACATTGTTTAACAAGCAAATAATACAACCATAACATGTATATCATCTATATACCTTAGCTCGGCATTACCAGTATTTTATTTTCTGCCAAATATTTTATAGACTCTCTTTCAACATTTCCTTTTCCTTTTAAAAGAATCTGTCAATATCAATAGTGGCACCATATATATGACACATACTACAAAGCATGTATAGTAAAATACTAATACCTTTGGACTTGCACTTTGAAGTAGATCACCGTCATCAAATGTTTGGTGTTCTTTCAAAAATCCATTATTTAGTAATCAGTGTAGTAAACATTTTACTTACATCTTCTATTCATCCTTACCATGACAACTTTCATTATCAAGATACTATGGCTTATAAGGATGAATTGTGAGTATAATGTTAGTTCCCAAAACTTTTTCAGGAGATTAGGACATCTAGCGTCTCCAACCTTCGCAAATTCTCATACAATGTGAGAACATGTATTTTGCCAATTTATACGCTATCATATTGCAACCATAAACATTGTTTCAGATATCAAAATATCTTCCACATATGATGGCTTCTGAAACAATTCTTTCAGCTCCTAGATAACCTCGATATTAAAATAACTTTTGAATATCAAGAATCATGGAGGAAAACATGATACTTTAGATACTAACATTGGAATTCTTACTCTCGATTAAATATTACTTATTAAACTTCACAGAGTAAATAGAGTTTGCTGAAAGTGTGCAATAGGACTTATAAACTTTAAATTGACATTCAAAACAATACGATACCAGTTCGTAAAGCAAATATCCAGAATTCTATAGTTCTATCATCTCAATTAAAACTAAGTGCAAGGTAGTAAATGTATGCTAATGACTACAACAAATTATGCAAATTCACTTTGATTGTAGTTTATGATAAATTGAGTTCGACTAATCCACATTAGAAATGAACTCACGCTCAAAAACAACATCCCTCGTGTCTTTTTGGTGATTACATGAACCAAATCCAGTACACCAAGTCCGATCATCACGTGAGTCGGTGCAGCTTCAAAGGCGAGCATCTATATGGGCATCATATCAACTATATGACTCATGATTAACGTTTCGGTCCGTGTTCCGAGGCCATGTCTGTACATGCTAGGCTCTCCAAGTAAGAACCTTAGTACTCGCGTGTGTAAAACTATCTTACACCCGAAATATGATCGTGGATTCAAGTACACCTGATCATCACGTGATGTCTTGAAGAGGGAAAACATAAACGGTGTGTACTTAAGGGAGAACACATTTTTATCTTGATATCTAAATGAGGGATCATCTTATAATGCTATTAAAACTACAAACTAGCAATATAAGATGCAAACTTCATATGTGTGAAGTGGAATGATATGGTCCATGCATTTGATGACCATCATGTGCATCGTGGTATGATCTTATCATTCCTTTGTGTGTAAGGCCAAGGTCTATGGAACTTACGTGTTAAGTGTGTTGTGAGGGTATCTACTATACATCAACTTACAACATTACCATATCATGACACTAGCCCAACAACAATCTAAACTAGGCGCCTCTAATTTATCCATTGCAAGTTTTACGTGGCTTAGGGCTTTCGGAGATAGAACTAGTCTTACCTACGAACATGAAACCACAATGATGACAACTAAGTAATTAGCAACTCGTTGTAAATCAGATATTGACTATAGTAGGAGAGACAGACACCCACCAGCCACTTATGCAAAACTAGTTGCATGTCAGTCATGGAACCGGTCTCATGTGCGAGGACATGTAAAGTTGGTCTGGGCCGCTTCATCCCACTATGCCACCAATATCCAAAATACATGAAATAAGCAATAACATGATCATCATCGCCCACATATAAACATATGTGTACTACCCGTGCAAATCACCTACACATATATTAGGCTCTGATACCACTGTTGGGTTTGCAGCATAGAAAACAAAAAATTCCTACGATGGGAACTATTATACACCAAGATCTATCTATTAGATACAAGCAACGGGTGGATATACATCCATAGAGAACATATCCTCGAAGACAACAAAGCTTTGTTAACGAGATATAACTCGTGGATGATGTAGTCGTACACTTACTCATCTCAAGATCATGATGAAGTCCAATAGGTCCAGCAGGTCCAGCTCCAGCACGTCCATCAGATCCAGCTCTAGCAAGTCCAGCACTACCAAGTCCAGCACCGCAAAGCAGCGGTGCATCTGTGATTGCACACACGTCCGGTACCCCGACAACCTCCATCCCTCGCTCCAGCAAAGCAGCGGAAGCAGTAACTCCTATCTAGATAAAGCCACCAGGAACATGTATATCGCTAATCTGAGACCATGGGGAATAACTAGAGGGGGAGAGAGATCCTTCACGAGGAGGTGTGAGTGAGAAGTGAGAGGAGAGGCTCCTTTAATAGGAGGAGGGGCAGCCAAGGGCCATGGCCGGTGGCCAAAGAGCGTACCCCCACCTCTTCCTCCATTCATGTGAGTGGAGCTCCCACTCATACAAATGGCTGTCCATTTTCTCCACTCAAAATCTCATTAAATTTCTAGCAAATTTAATGCAATCTCTCATTAAATAAAACTCCTTTTATTTATTCAGAATTTTGTTAATTACTTTAATTAACAAACATTCACATAAACCCCCTGCAACATTTCAATATCACATGCAGAACCAGTTTCTGCAATTTCACCCGAAACAATTCCGGTTTCTATCGAAATGATTCCAGCGCTTTCTGTCAACACCCGGATTCGTAAGTCCAGATGCTTGTTATGCCGTACCTCGCAATCCCAGGATTAGCATTTTTGCGAGACATAACAGAATTGGTACCATAGTACATCATCCATTACAAACCATAATATAGGTCTTACAAATAGAGGATCTCATGATATAGTCTTAATACAATCAAAGAAGCGGAAAGTAAACGTAGTAGGCTCCATCTTCATGGTTACAGGCAATACTGACGATGGGAGATGATCCTAGTTATCATAGACCTCCTGCTGTCCATCTTCCGGGTAGTCCTCCTCATAGTATGGCCATGGGAATAGCTAGGGACAAATCCATGGATACTGTTTAAGTACTCGCAAACTATTACTAGTATAAGTAAGGTAAAGCTAGTAGGAATCTTAAGCTCTAGGTTTTGTTTACAAAAAGTCAGGTTTTTTCTAGAATGCCTTAAAGAGTAAAGACCTAATTTAGTTCTCTAGATTACTTAAATGGGAATCTAGTTTTCATGTTCACCACACTATGGTGGTTAAGTCTAAGTCATAGTTCAAGTCACAAGTCATTTAGAAAACATCTGACAACAGAACAGTATGGCCACTCCAACTATCCGTAACCGCGAACAGGGATATTCGAATAGTTTGACACTCTGCAGAGGTGGTACACTTTCACCACAAAATTTGATACATCTGTCAGGGATAACCCTGAATCATCATACTTGGTATGCGGATAATCAATCCTAACCTTTCAATTACACACCCTAGTATAGGCACCTTCCCTATGAGTTTGGCGTCCTAGCCATGGCCATCTGCCATCCTGGGCACTGCATAGGTGGACATTCATATTCACGAGGTAGCCTCAGCTCAACCTCTTCCGCAAGGGAACCCATACTAAGACATATAAACTTCGAGTTAAGCCCTAGCCAACTCAGGTATTGTGGTTGTACGGTAAAATTGGAATGGTATCGCATCCGAACACAACCATCAGTTTTTATCAAAGCCAAGGCTCATGCCTCAATCAGTTTCATCATCAAACCATTGTGTTTCATAACACATGTCAAAACATTTCAGTAGAATGATTCATCATTCCAAGGTTTTCATAATCATTTTCACCAAGTATTCCCATCTAAAGTGTTCAAGTTTTAGCTTAGCACTAGCCACTAGTATTGACAGTATCACTATGGAGGGGTGCTAATCATGTATAAGTATCCAAGACTAGTTCTATGATCTTGATGGTATCATCCTACTTTCCACTAATCACAATTCATTAACTAGATAAGAAACTTTAGTAGAAGGAAAAGTAAAGCTTACAAGTAAAACTTGGGATGGGTATAATCAAAGTTGCATAACCAAACATGCCTAGTGCATCTTGCATTAGTTAGCTTGCACTGATAGCTTGCCTTGTTGAGTGCAGTCGTTGAAGTTCTCCTCTTCTTCCTCGAAGTACTCCTCCTCGTTGTAACCCAGGTGGGTACTAGCGTCCATAAATACATACGATGTACACAATCACCAAACAACACTTAACTACTTCTAGTTGGTGAAGGTAATATGCCCGAGAGGCAATAATAAAGTGGTTATTATCTTATTCCATGTTTATGATAAATGTTTATTTTGCGTGCTATAATTGTATTAATTGAAAACGTTAATACATGTGTGTTTAATAAACAAAATACAAAGTTCCTAGTACTGCCTCTCATATAAACTACCTTTTGATTAACAAGATGATCAAGGTTTCCTGATCATGGACATTGGATGTTGTTAATAACAAGGTCAGAACATTGGTGGAATGATGTGAGAACATTCATCCTAAGTATAGCATTACAATCAAAGTCATTATGTTTATATTGCTATAACATCATACGAAGTAATCTTAGTCCTTAGACCATGAGATCATGTTAATTGCTGACACTGAAAGAGTATCTTGATAACATCAAACGTCACACCGTAACAGGGTGACTATAAAGGTGGGTTTAGTGCTACAAAGGTGTTATGTTGAGGCTCATGGATCAAGAGTGGGATTTGTCCATCCCGGTGACGGATAGATATACTCTGGGCCCTCTCGGTGATATCACATTAAGATAGCTTGCAAGCAAGTGATGTGATCACTAGAATGTTATATCACGGGAACGAGAAAAGAGTGCATGTTGGCAACAAGATCAAACTAGGTATGGAGATAACGATGATCGAATCTCGGACATGTAATATATCACGAGACAAAGGGATTTAGTTACTAGCGTTAAAGGTTCTCACGATCACATAAGTCATCGTTGAATGTGTAGGAGTCAGTATGGATCTCCAGGTCCCGCTTCTGATTATTGATCTGAGAAGGGTCTCGATCATGTCTACATTATTCGCAAATCGTAGGGTGACACACTTAAGGGATACCGACACCATTTGGAGCAAATATGTTTCAGATAAAGATTTAAGAAAGCGCTGGAATTATTTCAATAGACACCAAAACTGTTTTGGGTGAAATTGCTGAAATTGGTTCTGCATGTAATATTGAAATGTTGCAGGGGGTTTTATGTGAATGTTTGTTAATTAAAGTAATTAAAAAAATTCTGAATAAAATTAATAAAAGAGTTTTATTAAATGAGAGAGCATTACATTTGGAGAAATTTAATGCATTTAAAGTTGAGACTTTAAAAGAGAATGTGAAGGGGCATTTTAATGTGGAGGGGGTTACCACCACATGAATGGGGGAGGTGAAGGGACACCCTCCATGGGCGCCGGCCATGGGAGGGGTACCCTCCCCTCCTCCTATAAAAGGCCCCCATCTCACACCTTCATACTTACACCTCCTCGTGAAGGATCTCTCTCCCCCTCTAGTTATTCCCCATGGTCTCGGATTAGCGAGATACATGTTCCCGGTGGCTTTATCTGGAAAGGAGTTGCTACTTCCACTGCTTTGCTGGAGCGAGGGACGGAGGTGGTCTGGGTACCGGACATGTGTGCAATCACGGATGCACCACTGCTTTGTGGTGCTGGACTTGGTGGTGCTGGACTTGCTGGAGCTGGATCTGATGGACGTGCTAGAGCTAGACCTGCTAGACTTCATCACGATCTTGAGATCGGCAAGTGTATGACTACATCATCCACGAGTTTCAACTTGTTAACAAAGCCTTGTTGTCTTCGAGGGTAAGTTCTCTATGGATGTATATCCACCCGTTGCTTGTATCTAGTATATAGATCTTGGCGTATAGTTCCCATCGTAGGATTTTTTTTGTTTTCTATGCTGCGAACCCCAACAGTGGTATCAGAGCCTGATCTATGGATAGGTGCTTTGCACGGGTAGTACACATATGTTTATATGTGGTCGATGATGATTATGTTATTGCATCTTCTATGTATTTTGGATATTGGTGGCATAGTGGGAAGAAGCGGCCCGGACCAACCTTACATGTCATCGCACATGAGACCGGTTCCACGACTGACATGCAACTAGTTTTGCATAAGTGGCTGGCGGGTGTCTGTCTCTCCTACTATAGTCAATATCTGATTACAACGAGTTGCTAATAACTTAGTTATCATCATTGTGGTTCCATGTTCGTAGGTAAGACCGGTTTTATCTTCGAAAGCCCTAAGCCACGTAAAACTTGCAATGGATAAATTAGAGGCGTCTAGTTTAGATTGTTGCCGGGCTAGTGTCATGATATGGTAATGTTGTAAGTAGATGTATGATAGATACCCTTACAACACACCTAACGTGTAAGTTCCATAGACCTTGGCCTTACACACAAAGGAATGATAGAGATCATACCACGATGCATATGATGGTGATCAAATGCATGGACCATATCATCCCACTTTACACATTAGATGTTTGCATCTTATATTGTTAGTTTGGCGTTTTAGTAGCATTATATGATGATCCCTCATTTAAATATCAAGATAAAATGTGTTCTTCCTTAAGGATGCACCGTTCTATGGATTGTGTTTCAAGACATCACGTGATGATCGGGTGTACTCGACTCTACGCTTTCATACAACGGGTGTAACATAGTTTTACACACGCGAGTACTAAGGTTCTTACTTGGCGAGCCTAGCATGTACAGACATGGCCTCAGAACACAGACCGAAAGGTTAAGCATGAGTCATATAGTTGATATGATGCCCATATAGATGCTCGCCTTTGAAGCTACACCGACTCACATGATGATCGGACTTGGTGTAGTGGATTTGGTTCATGTAATCACCAAAAAGGCACGAGGGGTGTCGTTTTTGAGTGGGAGTTCATTTCTAATTTGGATTAGTCGAACTCAATTTGTCATAAACTAAATCAAAGTGAATTTGCATAATTTGTTGTAGTCATTGGCGTCTGTTCACTACCTTATGCTTAGTTTTAATTGAGATAATAGAACTATAGAATTCTGGATATTTACTTTACGAACTGGTATCGTATTGTTTTGAATGTCAATTTAAAGTTTAGAAGTCCTATTGCAAACTTTCAGCAAACTCTATTTACTCCGTGAAGTTTAATAAGTAGTATTAAATCAAGAGTAAGAATTCCAATGTTAGTATCTTAAGTATCATGCTTTCCTCCATGATTCTTGATATTCAAAAGTTGTTTTAATATCGAGGTTATCTAGGATCTGAAATAATTGTTTCAGAAACCATCATGTGTGGAAGATATTGTGATATCTGAAATAATGTTTTTGGTTGCATTATGATAGAGTATAATTTAGCAAAATACATGTTCTCATATTGTATGAGAATTTGTGAAGGATGGAGATGCTAAGCATCCGGATCTCCCAAAAAGGTTTTGGGAACTAACAGTATACTCCAGATTCTTCCTTACAGGCTATAGTAGCTTTATCATGAAAGTTGTCATGATAAGGATGAATAGAGATGTAAGTAAAATGTTTACTACACTAATAGATTACTAAAGAATGGATTTTTGAAAGAACACCAAACATTTGATGATGGTGATCCACTTCAAAGTGCAAGTTCAAAGGTATTAGTATTTGACTATATACACTTTGTACTATGTGTCATGTGAATGACACCACTATTGATGTTGATAGATTCTTTTAAAAGAAAAGGAATTGTTGAAAGAGAATCTATAAAATATTTGGCAGAAAAGAAAAGGTTGGAGATGTCCAACTTAGGTATATAGAAGATATATATGTTATGGCTTTATTCCTTGCTTGTTAAACAATGTGGTTCTGAGGTATTGGATACCGAATTGGTTGGTATGAAGTGTTATACAGGAGAACACAATAAATGAACTGCAATGGCCTAAGTAACTAGCAAGAGAATAAGTGATGATGTTCATCAAAAACAAATAAAGTGTTATTTTGTTTTTCGTTGTCGTCAAACCTAGCCTTCAAGGTTTGTTTTAATAATTGTTATTTTGTTCCGGTATTACGAGAACAATGGTTGTTCAAATAATTACCGTATTCCATAAAGGATGGATGAACTTTTACAAGTCTAGTGGGAGAAATCACATCCATAAACACTATGGATAAAATGTCCCAAGACAAATGATTGAAAGATCACTTATGAAGTGACATCGCTGTTTAAATTATATTGGAAAGAAAACATGAAGAAACTCCATGTTGATGGATTTTTGGAGTCTTTGATTTTGATCAATTGACGCTTGTGAGACTTTCCTCGAGATAATTAAAACTCCGTCCATAGGCCAAAGAGGAACATATGACTAACTTATTAGATTTATACATATTGATGTATATAGTCCATTATATGTAGCCATATGCGATGGATATTTTTGCTTCATATGCTTTCTCCAGAAATTTGAGGGAATATATCTATATATTTACTTAATAAGGAAGAAGTATGAAACGTTTGAAAATTGTTCAAAGACTTTCAAGATGAAGTGAAAAATCATTGTAACAAGAAAATAAAAGAGTTTATGATTTGATCATAAAGGAAAATATTTGAGTTACATGTTTAGCAAAACACCTAAGATTTCAGGAATTGTTCCATGAATTTGCATTTCCCGATAAACCACAGGAGTATGGCATATTCGAGAGATGAAATCAAACCATGTTTGACATGGTAAGATCAAAGGTGTCATTTTTAACACTGAAAAGAGCACCATCGTGATCCGTTGAAATGACACCATATAAGTTATGGTTTGGGATAAAACCCGAATTGTCTTTTCTTAAATTTTGGTATGCTATGCATAAGTAAAATGTTTACAACCAAAGTCGGATAAGCACGTCTTTGTAGGTTATACCAAAGAATTTGTTGGGAATTTCTCCATAACACCGAGGACAAAAGAGTTTGTTACTTGGAACGTCAAGTTTCTTGAGAAGGAATTTTTAGCGAAAAGTTAAGTGGGAGGACAATAGAACTTTGATAAGATTGTGGAACCTTAGGTATATGTGCTAAGTAGTGCAGCACCGGAAAGTGTCCCGATGGCAGCCACAATGCTCATGGCTCCCGTGATTACAAAGGTTGTGATCTCGGAGATTAGAGTTCCTATTGAACCATGTGGGTCGGTAAGAATCAAATAGTGTGATTTGATAAGCAAGTCGTTATTGTTTTGACAATGATGAACCGACTACATGCCAAGAAGCAATGATGGGCCCTGACTCCATAAAATGACTAGAAGTCATAGAACCCGTGATAGTATCCATACACGAGAAATCAAGTTTCTGAACTTGGAAGACCCTCCGGAAAGGCGTGAAGCCTATCTGTCATGTTTGGATCTATAAAGAAATAGACATGGATGTTTAACATCTATGAAATAGTCGACATGTCGGAAAGAAGTTTACGGCAATGTTCAATGAGTTGACTATGACAAGATTTGATCTTTCATAGCGATATTTAGTCTTGACGGATTAATGTAGCAACCACTACATATAATTTGGTATATGGTAACTGAATAAAGAAAACAAGGTTCTTCTAATAGAATGGTTACCTACGACGTGTACATTACATGGTCCGAAGGGTTTTGTTAATTCAAAGGGTGCTAAAAGGGCATGCAAACTTCAATAGTTGAAGTGAGCATAGCGGAGTTGGAATCTTCACCATGATGAAAATGTTAAAGGAGTTTAATTTCATCGGAGATGATGGAGATGCTTGCATTTGTAAGAAATTAAGTGGGAGTGCTGAGACAAATTTCTAATACATTATGTAGGGAACATATTGTTGATTGGAAATAATGTATCTTGTATTGACACAAGTTAAGAATTTCATTAAAATAGGATTTCGATGAAAGACTTGGGCAAAACCAGAATATTTGGCATCAATGTCTATATGGATAGATTGAGGCGCTAATAGGGTTATGCCAAACATACATATATGAGATATTGAAAGGGTTCAATATGGAAACAACAAGAAAGGTTCTTGTTGCATGGAAAGGATTGTATCAAGATTCAAGTGCATCAACACTTGGTGAGTAAAATCACATGAATATTTTGATCGATTATACCATGATATGTATATATCTAGATATGTCCTATGCTCTAAATGTTATGAGCACATACCAGAATGATTCATAAGATGATCATTGGACGATAGTAAAGATATTCTTATGAGCTTTGGAAGAACTAAGAATATATCATGTATAAGTGACAAATAGTTAAAGGTAGTTCATTGTAAAGTGTTACATTGATACTAGTTTTGTCACAAGATACAAATTAAATTTATCTCAATTTAGACTATGGGTGGCACAATGTAATGGAAAGGATGTTCCATGATGGATTTGGATAAGTTCCAAAGTTGAAACATTGTGACGGATACTACAACAAAAGGCTAAGTATATGATTGCTATTGTAGCAGCAAAGGAGGACATTTGTGTTAAGTAGTTTGTTTTCAAACTAGGTGTGGTTAGAAGTGGGCTAATACTAAAAAGATATATTGTATGACAATAATATCAACATATTTTAACCTGAACGAACTAAAGGTCTCACCAAAGGACCAAATTTATACAATGCCATCTCATTTGAGAATGAGTGATGCGTAGAGACTCAAAGACATGCAAATACACACGGACCTGAAAGTGAAAGATCCGGAGATTATGTTAACCACTAGCAAACACGTATATTCAACACCTAGGTGTTGTATATACAAGTTTACAAACTAGATTATTGACTCTAGTGCAAGAGGGAGACTGAAGGGAATATGCCCGAGAGGCAATAATAAAGTGGTTATTATCTTATTCCATGTTTATGATAAATGTTTATTTTGCATGCTATAATTGTATTAATTGGAAACGTTAATAAATGTGTGTTTAATAAACAAAATACAAAGTTCCTAGTACTGCCTCTCATATAAACTAGTTTGTTGATTAACAAGATGATCAAGGTTTCCTGATCATGGACATTGGATGTTGTTAATAACAAGGTCACAACATTGGTGGAATGATGTGATGAACATTCATCCGAAGTATAGCATTACGATCAAAGTCATTATGTTTATATTGCTATAACATCATACGAAGTAATCTCAGTCCTTAGACCATGAGATCATGTTAATTGCTAACACCGGAAGAGTATCTTTATAACATCAAACGTCACACCGTAATAGGGTGACTATAAAGGTGGGTTCAGTGCTACAAAGGTGTTATGTTGAAGCTCATGGATCAAGAGTGGGATTTGTCTATCCCGATGACGGATAGATATACTCTGGGCCCTCTCGGTGATATCACATTAAGATAGCTTGCAAGCAAGTGATGTGATCACTAGAATGTTATATCACGGGAACGAGAAAAGAGTGCATGTCGACAACGAGATCAAACTAGGTATGGAGATATCGATGAGAATCTCGGACATGTAATATATCGCGAGACAAAGGGATTTAGTTACTAGCATTAAAGGTTCTCACGATCACAGAAGTCATCGTTGAATGTGTAGGAGTCAGTATGGATCTCTAGGTCCCGCTTCTGATTATTGATTTGAGAAGGGTCTCGATCACGTCTGCATTATTCGTGAACTGTAGGGTGACACACTTAAGGGATACCGACACCATTTGTCGTTGTATTGGGAACGGCAGTACCTGAGGAGGTTAGATAGAGGTGTGGGGACTAGCAGGGAAGCTATCGACGGCGTCCGCAAGCGGGATTGGATACAAGCGAGCGTAGCGGGATGCAAGAAGTACCCAGGTTCGGGGCCCTCGTGGTGAGGTAAAGCCCCTACTCCTGCCGGATCTGACTATGTGGAATACCAGAACTATAAGTCCTCCTCGAGCAGTATATGCTAGCTACTGCCTTAAATGCTGTAAGACCAACCCTTTCTACTGAGGCCTTGCCTCTCCTTATATAGGCAGAGAAGCAAAGGTCTCACTGGCTAGTCTGACTGGCGGGCCCCACAGGCGGGTCCCAGCCGACTAGTCATCTACAGTGTCCAGTATGGCTTGTCCTGTCGGAGTACGAGCGGTATGGCTGTCGTAGGCACAGTGGACGCCGTGCGAGCCTGCCGTTAGCACCGGCCACTGTTCCTGCGTCACCTACGCAAAGTCTTCGGTATGGCCAGGTAGTTGCCAGTCTTGTCACCGTACAGGGCGTACCGTGCACTGACCCACACGTCGCCTGTCCCATTGATTGAGTCCGGCTACGTCGCCGTATCCGGCTGTCTCTGCTGATCCGGCTACCGGGGATAGCCGGCTGCGTCTAGTCAGCCGGACGCGATCCGACTGTCTTGTTCTTATTCGGTTGGGGTACCTGGGGATCATCCCCCTGACACTAGCCCCCGAGCGCGTGTGGATTCCGCCCTTAGGTGAAATGTGCGCGCGCTTCCTCTTGTTTTTGAATTTGTGTCCGGCTGAGCTTGGCGGTTGCGCTACCCGTGACGTCAGTGCTGACGTCGGCCATGTGCGCATGCGCCATCATTACTTCTGCAGCGGGCAGCGTAACGTCCCGTCGCACGTCGCCTCGGGAAACCGCTGTCCGGCGCTTCGGTTCTCGCTCCAGGATCTTCTACGCATCCTGCTCTGGCACACGGGATCTTAGGCGGCGGTTGGGGTGTGGGCCGCCCGGATGCGCGCCACGTGCCCCGTCGACGGTTGGCCTTCTGGCTCCTTAAAGGGACGCCGCGGGGGAGGCGATTTCTTTCCTTCGCTCCCCCGCTGCAGTTCCTTCTCTTTCACTGCCTCCGCTCCTGCGCCCTCGCTCTTTGCGCCGCCCGTTCGCTGTCGTCGACGCTACGGGCCACCATCAATCTTCCGTCGCCGCTCCCCCTCGTCAATCGGAAATGGCCGCCGACCGCGGGGCCTGGTGCGGCTCCGCCGTCACCGAGGACCAAATCGCCAAGTACCGCGCCACCCGCGTCCTGCCGCCGGCGGAGGAGGTGGCGGTGCGGCTGGCGCCGGCCGGGGAGGTGTTGCCGCATCCGGAGGACGGCGAGCGTGTCATCTTCCTCTTGCACTTGGACTGCGGGTTCACCCTTCCGGCGAACCTGTTCCTCTTGACCTTCCTCGCGTTCTTCGACCTTCGTCTCCACCATCTCGGCGCCAACGCAGTCTGAACGTTGGCGCACTTTGTTGCTTTCTGCGAGAGCTACCACGGGATCCAGCCGGATCTCGGGCTCTTCTGCCAGCTCTTCCGAGTCCGGCCGCAGGTTCAGTTCACCCAGGGGCCACTAGTCGCCTACGGTGGCGCCTCGATCTACTCTCGCACGCAGACCAGCTACCCCCAAATTCCTTCTTCACGATACAGTACGACTGTGGCAGCAGTCGTACTTCTACGTGAAGAACCTCACCAATGTCGACCGGATCAATCTGCCGGCCTTCCAGGACGTCGAGTCCAGCCGGCAGAACTAGGACTTGAAGTTCCACGGCGACAAGGCAGAGACGGACGAGCTGCTGAAGCGCCTGCGCTCCCTCGTCCATTGTCGGCTGACTGGCCTGGACATCACTCTCACCTGGATGTCCCGGCTGATGATGCTGTTGCAGCAGCAAGCCCACAAGATGTGCTACTACTCTGGCCGGCTGGACCCGACCCGGCTGTCGCGCCGCGATCCCCACTACCCCAACCTGAAGGAGTGGGTGTGGACGATCACCAAGGAGCGGCTGCCGGAGAACTGGAAGTTCAGTCTGGCGCCTTATACTTGGGAGAACCGCGCGCCCCGGGTAAGCTCCTCTAACCGGCTACATTTTTGGCGTTTTCTTATGCTTGTCCTCTGTATTCCTCTGGCTAACTTTTGTATTCGGCAGATGTTCCCGTGCATCATCCGCGAGGAGGGCGCGGTGGCCCTCGAGGAGTTCACGCCCAACCTGCCCGAGCCGCGCGCTCGGCGGTCCGGCGAGGAATCGGATGGGGACGACAACGCCTTCCCCAGCCAGAACGACGATCCGGCCGCGGACCCGCACCCGGAGGTGCATGAGGAGGAGGCCGTGCCGACCGCGGAGCCGGTGACGCGCTCCACAATGGACGGGGGAGCGGGTGGGAGCGGCTCCAGCTGTTCCGGCTCCCGCCACCCTATGACGGAGGAGCCGGCGCCCAAGAGGAGCCGGTCCGACACCCTGCCACCAAGCCGTCTCGGCCAGAAGAAAGGGCCGCCTCCTGTTGTGCCTGGGTATGTTCTTTCTCCCCCTCCCTTTCTGCCTGCCTTTTTCCTCCTTTTCTGATTTTGGCTCGTTTTGCTCTTGTCCTCTTCTTGTTCTTCTTAGCGCTCTGGTTTCCTTCGGAGCCGCGAGCCCGGCACGCGCGCCAGCCGGGTCGCCGCCCCGCACCCCGACTGCGCTGACCAGCACCCCTCCTTCTTCTGAGGCGCAGCCTTCGCCTGTCCCTCGTGCTGAGCCGACTGCCTCCCCCTTAGTGCAGCCGGAAATCCCCCAGCCGGAGGCGGGGTCCTCCCAGCTGGAAGGCTCCTCCGCGAGCGCGCATGGGGCTTCTGGCAAGGAGCTCGTCGTCGTTGGCGATGACAACTCCGACGAGGAGCCCGGGGAGGAATGGCAGACGGCGGTGGTCGCGGCGAAGGAGTCCTTGGCCATCAATGCCATGGATGACGACGCTTCCTCCGCCGCCTCGTTGTTGGACCTCGCCGCCACGCTTGAGCTGGCGGTGAAGGAGAACCGGCTGCTAGAGGCTGCAGCCGGTGGGAACCGGACGTTGGAGCAGAAGCTTGCTGCCGCCAAAGGGACCTCCCATAGTAAGTTTGCTTCATCCGGCTTGCCATTTTTTTTGAACTGATAGCCGGTCTTGTTGGAGCTATCCTCATGTGCGCCCAGCACGAGATCGATCGCTTGAAGAAAGCGAACGACCGGCTGAGCAAGTCCAACTCCACTCTGCGGCTACAGAACAAGGATTGGCACGCGCGGGTGGACGGTCTGGCGGCCACCATCAAGGAGCGTGACGCCTCGCTCGCCAGCCGAACCGAAGCTTTCTCCCTTCTCGAGGCCCAGAACAAGGACCAAGAGAAGGAGATTAAACGGTTAGCGCTCAAGGAGAAGGCGCTGGTGGAGGAGCTGATGCAGGTCGGCCACACTGCCAAGGATGAGTTTTCTTTCCGTCTTCTTTTCTTTCCGGATCCGGTAGCCAGATCTGACTTCTCTTTTCTGACAGCCTTTTACCCCGGCATAGACCTGCTGGCCTACAACCGGCTGTAGGAGAACTAGCCGGGAGCGCAGCCGACGGCCCATGAGCCCGTCGTCCTTCTTGGCGAGGAGGCTGCCAAGCTTCGTCAGGCGGCACGGGACGTCTTCTCCTTCGTCTGGCCGGAGGCTCTGGTTCTGGAGACAATGGCGCAGCTGGCTGCGAAGGTGGGAGAGGTGCCGGCTGTGGTGGACCGGCTGCGGGACCTAGCCGCGCGAGCCGGAGTGGAGACGGCCTTGGCTCTGATGCTCTCCTGGTACAAGGACGCCCGCGTCGAGAAGATCGACGGAGGCTTTCGCGCTAGAGCTGATCTTGCCACTATCCACCAAGATCATCCGAAGCTCCGCGGGTCCACCATCAAGATCGCCGACTACGTGGACCCCGACGAGGTGCTCACCGACTCGGAGTCCGTCGGCACTCCTGATGTGGAGGCCCCGATGCCGCCGCCTTCCAGTACCGGAATCGGATGGAGCTCCGCGCCTCCTCCGCCGCCTGAAGCCCCTGCCGGCCAAGGTCTCCCCCATGGCAAGGGTCCTGCCGCCTAGATATCGCCCCAGGATGCCGGGTGTATTTGTCTTGTGTTACATGTTTATGAACCTTGTCTGCTTGTGCCGGCTGTCTTTGACGCCGGGTAACTTATGGGAGCTTCGTCTCTCTTTTGTTTGTCGTTGTTGGAATTCTTGAGTTTCCCTTGACTTGTGTGTTCCAAATTTTCTTTCCATACTTCGCCGGTTCACTTCGCCCGACTACACACTTTTAGCCGGGGGAACCGCACCTCTAGTGGGGGCGCGCGAGCGCACCCACTAGGTGTAGCCCCCGAGATTCGAAGTAGCTAGCGTAGCCAGGTGCTTCGAATCTTCTTCTTTCCTCCTTCTTCTATTTTTATCCGACTAGACTCGTCTTGGTCGGTTGTTTTCGCCGGCTGAACGACTTCAGCCAGGGGAACTAACATTCCAGTGGGGGCGCGCGAGCGCACCCACTGGGTATAGCCCCCGAGATTCGGAGTAGCTGGCATAGCCAGGTGCTTCGAATCTTCCTTGTCTTCTCTTGCTCCTGCCCTTGCCCTCACCTGGGCTCCGATCGGCCGGCTAAACGCCTTTAGCCGGTCGGGAACCACAAGATTCCACTGGGGGCGCGCGAGCGCGCACAGTGGGTGTAGCCCCCGAGATTCGGAGCGCTTGATGAAGGCAAGGACTTCGAATCTTCTTTCCTTCTCCTGAATTCCGACTCTAGGTAGTCGGACAAAACATACATATGCATACACACATGCCCACATAGGTTAGTAGGTTAGTCTACGAAATTGTAGCCGGAAAATGGCTTGTTTTTTTCGAAAACTTGCTTGTCCCTTTCTAGACACTTAGTCGTTTTCTCGTGTGCTCTGCTGTTTTCGCTGCGTCCTTGCCGGGCAGCCAGGCTGCGGTCTGCAGCCGAATCGAAGGGAGCTGACATTACATTGCATACGATACTAATGGCTTAGCGGCTGGATTGGTTCGAGCTAGTTGCAGGGCCGGGACACCTGATCTGTCGCGTCTCCTCCCCGTTTTTCGTGTGGGATGCCTCGGGCTTTTGCTCTTGCTAGCCGGACAGCCGGGTTGCGGTCTGTAGCTGAGACGAAGAGTGGGCCGCTGGCATCGTCGCACAGTACTCAGCCGGTTTGTTGACTTAGCAGGCCGGGCCAGCCGGCGAGCCCCCGGGTAGGGGTTGCCAGAGCCGGAAAATAATAACCGGAAAACTGCCGCATACACATTTCTAGCAAGGAGCCCCCGAGATTCTCGTGGGGGTCCGCATTTTCATTCACAGGGTTTTTGGGGTACATACACTGCCTGGCGACTAGGTGTAAAACAGGCGCAGCAGGGCCGCGTTCCAGGGACGCTCGGTCTCCTCGTCTGACTTGTCCATCTTGTTCTTGCGCGGCTGCTGCGCGTTGATGAGGTAGTAGGAGTCGCTGGGCAGCGTCCGGCTGATGATGAAGGGGCCCTCCCAGGGTGGCGATAGCTTGTGCATACCCTTCGTGTCTTGCACCAGCCGGAGGACTAGATCGCCTTCGCGGAATGCGACTGGGCGGATCCGGCTTGAATGGTAGCGACGTAGTCGCTGCTGGTACAGGGTTGATCTGGACAAGGCCAGCTCGCGGGCCTCCTCCAGGAGGTCCACTCCGTCCTCCCGCGCCTCCTGGTTGGCTTTTTCGTTGTAGAGGAGCTTGCGAGGGGAGTCGAACTCGATGTCGGCGGAGAGGACGGCTTCCGATCCATAGACCAGGAAGAACGGCGTGTAGCCGGTTGACCTATTCGGCGTGGTGCGGAGGCTCCACAACACAGCCGGAAGTTCTTCGATCAACATCCGGGTGAATGCTCCAACGGCTCGATGAGACGTGGCTTGATGCCGGCTAGCACTAAGCTGTTTGCTCTTTCGACTTGCCCGTTGGATTGCGGGTGCGCGACGGAGGCGAGGTCCAGTCGGATGCCCTTGTTGCTGCAGAACCGGGCTAAGGCCCCCTTGGCGAAGTTCGTGCCGTTATCGGTGATGATGCTGTTGGGGTAGCCGAAACGGTTGATGATGTCGGTGAAGAAGGTGACAACCGTCGCCCCGTCCAGCTTCCGGATAGGCTTGGCCTCGATCCACTTCGTGAACTTGTCCACCGCCACCAGTAGGTGGGTCATGCCCGCGCGCGCTCGCTTGAAGGGACTGACCATGTCGAGGCCCCAAACCGCGAACGGCCAGGTGATCGGTATGGTCTTGAGTACCGAAGTTGGCATATGCCTGAGCTGTCCGAAGCGCTGGCACCCATTGCATGCGCGGACCAGCTGCTTGGCGTCTTCGAGGGCGGTGGGCTAGTAGAAACCATGGTGGAATGCCTTGGCGACTATCGCCCTTGACGAAGCGTGGTGCCCACACTCGCCCTGGTGGATATCCTTGAGTAGCCGGTAGCCCGTATCCGCATCGACGCATCTTTGGAAGATACCGGATACACTGCGCTTGTACATCTCGCCGTTTATGATGGTGTACGTGTGCGTGTGGCGCCGGATTTGCCTGGCCTCTACCTCGTCGTCCGGAAGTTCTCCATCGGCGATGTAGCTCATGAAGGGTTGTGCCCAGGATGGCAATTTCCGGATGATGAGGACGTTCATGTCCTCCGGTTGACGGGTGTCGGGGGGTCGTCCAGGTGGCGTACCCGGAATAGCAGCCCCCGAGCCACTAGGCGAGCCGGCAGCCCTCGGGTCTTGCGAGCCGGAAGGCGCTGCCTGGCCGGAATTGGTGCGGGTCTTCTTCTTTGGCGGCTCCGCCGGCTCCGCCCCGTCGTTCCGTCAGCCAAAACGGCTCCTGCCCAGATGATGGAGTCCGATTCTGGCGACGGGTTGATGGATGGCTTGCGCTAGTGCTCCAAGGAGACCCCCGGTGGGATGGCCTGCCTGGTGGAGCCGATCTTGTAGAGCCCATCGGCAGCTTCATTGTTGACGCGGGGGATGTGGTGAAATTCGCACCCGTCAAAGGAGGCGCTGACCTTCTGGATGTGGAACCGGTAGAGAGCCATGTTTGTGTCTCTGGCGTCCCATTCTCCGGATACCTGCTGCACTACCAAGTCCGAATCACCGAAGCACAGGATCCGGTTGACGCCGATCTCCTTGGCTAGCCGGAGCCCATGCGCCAGTGCCTCGTATTCGGCTACGTTGTTGGAGGCCTTGTAGTGGATTTGCAGTGCGTATTCCAGCCGGTCTCGCTTGGGCGAAGTGAGCACGATGCCGGCTCCCAAGCCCCCGAGCATCTTCGATCCGTCGAAGTGCATCCGCCAATGGTCTGAATCCGGAACCAGTGGGAGATACTGGGTCTCAGCCCAGTCAACGAGGAAGTCCGCCAATGCTTACAACTTGATCGTGAGCCAGGGATCGTACTGGATGGAGTAGGCGGCAAGCTCGATGGCCCACTTGGCGACTCGGCCGGTGGCGTCCTTGTTGCCGATGATTTCCGAAAGGGGTGCAGTGCACACGACCTTAATCAGATGTTCCTGGAAATAGTGCTTGAGCTTCTTGCATGCCAGGTACACGCCGTAGCACATCTTTTGGTAGTGGGGGTAGTTCTGCTTGGAGAGGGAGAGGACCTCGCTGAGGTAGTAGACGGGCCTCTGAACCGGCTGAGCCTTGCCTTCCTCGGGGCGCTCCACCACAAGGACGACGCTGACGACCCGGCTGATGGCTGCTATATAGAGCAACATCGGCTCCTTACTAGCCGGCGTGGCTAGAACCGGTGCTGTGGATAGCATGCGCTTGAGGTCGTGACATGCGGCGTCGGCCTGCGAGGTCCAGGAGAACTTGTCCGTCTTCTTCATCAGCTGGTACAACGGGAGTGCCTTCTCCCCCAGCCGGCTGACGAAGCGACTGAGGGATGCCAGGCATCCGGTGAACTTCTGGACTCCAAGCAGGTTCCTGGGCGGCTGCATCCTCTCGATGGCCGTGATCTTCTCCGGATTCGCCTCGATACCTCGCTGCGAAACGAGGAAACCGAGTAGCTGGCCGGACGGTACTCCGAAGACGCACTTCTCTGGGTTCAGCTTCATCTGGTACTGGCGGAGGTTGCCAAATGTTTCTCCCAGGTCCTCGAGGAGGGTGCGCTTCTCCTTGGTATTGATGACCACGTCGTCCACGTAAGCGTGCATGTTTCGGCCTATCTGCGAGTGCAAGCATTTCTGCATGCATCGCTGATAGGTGGCGCCTGCGTTCTTTAGGCTGAAAGGCATGGTTACATAGCAGAAAGCCCCATAGGGGGTGATAAATGATGTCTTAATCTGGTCAGCCGGGTTTAGCCGGATCTGATTGTACCCGGAATAACAATCTAAAAAAGACAATAAATCACAGCCGGCCGTGGAATCGATGACTTGATCGATACGGGGCAAGGCGAAAGGGTCTTTCGGGCACGCCTTGTTCAGGCTGGTGTAGTTGATACACATGCGCCAGGTCTTGTTCTTCTTCAGCACCAGGACTGGGTTTGCCAGCCAGTCCGGGTGGTACACTTCCATGATGAACTCGGCTGCAAGGAGCCGGGTGATCTCGTCACCGATTATCTTTCTCTTCTCCTCTGCGAACCGGCGTAGAGGTTGCTTGACCGGCTTGGCATCCGGACGCACATGAAGTGAGTGCTCGGCGAACTCCCTCGGCACACCCGGCATGTCCTTGGGGGACCACGCGAAGATGTCCCGATTCTCACGGAGGAAGTCGACGAGCGCGCCTTCCTATTTGCTATCCAAGCCGGCACCAATGGTGACGAACTTGGTCGGATCGGAGGGGTCGAGCAGGATCCTCTTTGTCTCCTTTGCCGGCTGGAAGGCTCCTTCTCCAGCCAGCTTGCTGCTAGCCGGAATGTCCTGTTGGGCCATGGCCACATTGCGCATGATCATGCGCTTCTCCTCGGCTATGATGAGGGCCTCTGCCAGTTTGGAACCGGCTGAGGCGCACTCCATCGATCGCCTGAAGCAGCCGGCGACGGTGATCACGCCGTGGGGTCCCAGCATCTTCGTCTTGAGGTAGGCATAGTGGGGGATGGCCATGAACTTGGCGAGGGCGGGGCGCCCGAGGAGAGCGTGGTAGGAGCTCGTCAGATTTACCACCTCGAACCAGATTGGTTCACGGCGGAAGTTCTCCTTGGTCCCGAAGATGACGTCCAGCTGGATTTTTCCCAGCGGGGCCCAGGCTGGCCCCGGCAGAACGCCGTGGAACGTCGTGGTAGTCGGGCGCAGGTCGCTTTCGCAAATGCCCACCTTCTCCAGCGAGGACTGGTAGAGGAGGTTGAGGCTGCTGCCTCCGTCGATGAGGACGCGCGAGAATCGGCAAGTGCGCGCGTTGCAGACGATGAGGGGGTCGAGCACCATGGCGTAACCCCCGGGAGTCGGTAGATGCTCAGGCTGATCCGCCTGGCTCCAGGTGATGGGGGTTTCCGACCAGTTCAGGTACTGGGGGACCGGAGAGGCGATGGTGTTGACCTCCTTGGACCTGCGGCTGTGCTTGTCGTCCTGCTCCGTCTCGAAGATATGGTAGGCGGCGTGCGGCTGGGGGTAGCCGTTGTTGTTGTTGCCGCCATTGCTGCCGTTACCATCATTGCCGGTTCCCCTAGCCGGTGGTGGAGGTCCACCCGGTGGGGGAGGCGCGGGACGAGGCTGGTTGCCCTGGTCCTTTAGCTGGCGGGTCCAGCTGCAGTTCCGGGTGGTGTGCGTAGCCGGCTTGAAGGGACCGCTATGCCACTTGCTCGGACCGTCGAACATTTGGTCGAAGGTGAGTCGTGGCTTTTGCCTCCTTGCCTCGTTAGCCGGCGCGTCGGGCGCGCCCTCTACAGCATTGACCTGCCACGCGTGGTAGCGAGGCTTCTGCTGTCCGGCCTGGCGGTCCCCCTGGAACTGGTTGTCGTTGCTGTGGCGTCTAGAGGATCTGGCTTCTCCAGCCGGATTGCTGGGTCGGTCGCAAGCCGGCTCCGTGGGAGTCGGACGTCCGTTCGCGTTTACTCGGAGGGGCTTCTTCATGGCGGCATCCACCGTGGCGTACTGGTCCGCAACCGTCATGAGCTCCGCCATGGTTTTCGGCTCGTCACAAAGTAGCCGGTGGCGAAGCATGGTGCCCTCGCGGCAACCCTTGATGAAGAAACCGATGGCTTGGCTCTCCAGGATGCCCTCGCAGGTGTTGCGCAGTTCCGTCCACTTGGCGAGGTACTCGCAGTCGGTCTCGTGGTCGCCCTGGACGCACAAGGCCAGGTCGCGCGGGCGCCCTGGGCGCTTGTACGTGCCGTTGAAGTTGCGGACGAACACCTTCTCGAAGTCGGGCCAGGCGTTGATGTTGTTGGGCGCGAGGCTGTTGAGCCGTGTCCTCGCCGACCCGGTTAGCATGAGGGGGACGTAGCGCACGGCTGTGCGCTTGTTCCCGTGGGCGATGCCGACTGCCGTAGCGTAGTCGGTCAGCCAGTCTTCTGGTTTCATGTTCTTGTCGTACTTGGGGGTGTCCCTCGGCAGGGAGAATTTATCCGGAAACGGCTCGTTCCGGATGCGGGGTCCGAAACAGACCAGACCGGTGGAATCTTCCTCCTCCATGACGCGCGATTGAGTGAGGAGCTCGATGCGGTCGCGGGCATCCGGACAATCCGGGTTGGGCGCTCCCACCCGGCCCGAGAGACGGGAACCGGCTGGTCTGGGCGCCCCGGCTGGCAGAGGGGGAGGTGGCGGGTTGCTGTTCACCGTCTGCTCTTGGCGCGGCTGGCCCCTGTTGCCAGAGCTGCGACGCCTACAGCGGGCCTTGGGCGGCTGAGGGGAGGACGCCTGCTGGGTGTCGCGCGGCGCGCCCTTGCTGTTGGCAGGTAGACTGCTCCCCGGGGAGTAGCTAAGGTCTTCCTGCATTTGCCGGTTGGCGCCAGCCTGCTCATCCGCGACACGGAGGAGCTCCTGCACGCGAGCGTGCTGGCGGGCTCGCTCCTCGCCCTCCAGGCTGGGTAATTCCTCTGCCGCGGCTCGCGCCGCGCGCAAGTTCTTGATGGGCGTGCTGTAGGTGGGCCGTGTGAGGGCGGGCGCGGGGTCCGGTTCCCCGTCCTTTTCCAACCTACCGCCTAGCTCGCCGCCCCGACACCGTACCTGGCCGCGCCGGCTCGGCTCCGCGGTACCCGGAGTGAGGCCGTGCGCGCGGTCGTACTCGCGCCGGGTGATCTCGAGCTGCTTACGGGCTGTAGCCAGCTCCATGGCCTCATGGAGGAGGATCTGTCTCTCCATGCTGAAGTTGGCCTCCGCCTCCTCCGGATTATCCTCGAGGTTAACCGGCGTCAGGAGCCGATCAATGGCGTCCTCCACCGGGTTCCGGGGCTGCGGGGGAGCGGAAGTTCCGACCTCGTCCGCGCCTTGCTCCCGCGGCTGGTGGGGATGGGGGCTGGGACCAGCGATCATGACCTCTATGCCGCGAGGTGCGGCAGAGGCGCTGCCGCCTGAGCACGGCAGCTCCGCACAGAGACGATTTCCCTAGGGAAATGCTCCGGGACGGTGGCGACGTAAACGGGGAGGTCGCCGAATAGCAGGACGGTGCCGTTCGCTGGGAAGGAGGTTCCGGCGAAGCAGGAAGCGTTGTCAATGATGCAGTCGAACTTGCCGAGCGTGAGCACCAGGCCGGAGGCCACGCGCTCACTGGCTAAAGTGCGGGGTCCCGTGTGGAACGTGACTCCGGTCGAAGCCATCGGCCCCACGGTGGGCGCGAACTGTCGTTGTATTGGGAACGGCAGTACCTGAGGAGGTTAGATAGAGGTGTGGGGACTAGCAGGGAAGCTATCGACGGCGTCCGCAAGCGGGATTGGATACAAGCGAGCGTAGCGGGATGCAAGAAGTACCCAGGTTCGGGGCCCTCGTGGTGAGGTAAAGCCCCTACTCCTGCCGGATCTGACTATGTGGAATACCAGAACTATAAGTCCTCCTCGAGCAGTATATGCTAGCTACTGCCTTAAATGCTGTAAGACCAACCCTTTCTACTGAGGCCTTGCCTCTCCTTATATAGGCAGAGAAGCAAAGGTCTCACTGGCTAGTCTGACTGGCGGGCCCCACAGGCGGGTCCCAGCCGACTAGTCATCTACAGTGTCCAGTATGGCTTGTCCTATCGGAGTACGAGCGGTATGGCTTTCGTAGGCACAGTGGACGCCGTGCGAGCCTGTCGTCAGCCCCGGCCACTGTTCCTGCGTCACCTACGCAAAGTCTTCGGTATGGCCGGGTAGTTGCCAGTCTTGTCACCGTACAGGGCGTACCGTGCACTGACACACACGTCGCCCTGTCCCATTGATTGAGTCCGGCTACGTCGCCGTATCCGGCTGTCTCTGCTGATCCGGCTACCGGGGATAGCCGACCTGTCTTGCCTTGTCTGGCTGCGTCTGGTCAGCCGGACAGACTGTCTTGTTCTTATTCGGTTGGGGTACTTGGGGATCATCCCCCTGACACCATTTGGAGCAAATATGTTTCAGATAAAGATTTAAGAAAGCGCTGGAATTATTTTAGTAGACACCAAAACTGTTTCGGGTGAAATTGCTGAAATTGGTTCTGCATGTAATATTGAAATGTTGCTGGGGGTTTTATGTGAATGTTTGTTAATTAAATTAATTAAAAAAATTCTGAATAAAATTAATAAAAGAGTTTTATTAAATGAGAGAGCATTACATTTGGAGAAATTTAATGCATTTAAAGTTGAGACTTTAAAAGAGAATGTGAAGGGGCATTTTAATGTGGAGGGTGTTACGACCACATGAATGGGGGAGGTGAAGGGACACCCTCCATGGGCGCCGGCCATGGGAGGGGTACCCTCCCCTCCTCCTATAAAATGCCCCCATCTCACACCTTCATACTTACACATCCTCGTGAAGGATCTCTCTCCCCCTATAGTTATTCCCCATGGTCTCGGATTAGCGAGATACATGTTCCCAGTGGCTTTATCTGGAAAGGAGTTGCTACTTCTGCTGCTTTGCTGGAGCGAGGGACAGAGGTTGTCGGGGTACCGGACGTGTGTGCAATCACGGATGCACCACTGCTTTGTGGTGCTGGACTTGGTGGTGCTGGACTTGCTAGAGCTGGATCTGGATCTGATGGATGTGCTGGAGCCGGACCTGCTGGACTTCATCACGATCTTGAGATTGGCAAGTGTACGACTACATCATCCACGAGTTCCAACTCGTTAACAAAGCCTTGTTGTCTTCGAGGGTATGTTCTCTATGGATGTATATCCACCCGTTGCTTGTATCTAGTAGATAGATCTTGGCGTATAGTTCCCATCGTAGGAATTTTTTTTATTTTCTATGCTGCGAACCCCAACAGTTGGCTCAGAAGGGCTTATACTAGATGATCTAGCATCATCTCAATCATCACATGAAATAATGGCATATTCTTATTTATCTTATTTGGGAAAAGTAATCTTTACTCATTGAAAAATACTTAAAATTTAATATTCTCCAATTAAAATAGTGGGTCATGTTGACACATGTCATCACTACATATTTCAATACTTGGGAATGTGATTTAAAGTGGTAGTCTTGTATTTCAAGATTTAATATTACTATTTAATAATATTTCAGTGACTAGATATGTCTATATATCATTATTTTAATACTAATACATGTTTAATATCTGTAAAACCAAATGTTTTGACATATTCATGTAGAGCGTGGCAAATGTGATTTTTGAGAGTTGGAATCAACTCAAAAGCATTTATGGTTGATTTTATAAAAATGTTTGAAGTGGCAAAAGTCTCTGTCTTGTTATTTTTGGTATAGGTGATATATAATTTCAAATGGGTTGATCCAATGGGAGTCATTAGATATTTTTAATACCTTGCTAACAAAATTCCAATCATGCAATTTGGTTCAGTACAACTCTTTGAATTCAATTTTGAACACAGCAACAGAATAGGGTTTTTAAACTAAATGGCAAAATTCTATTTGAATCATTGGGCTCTACGCGGGAAAATAAATGGGCCGGCCCAACTGCACAGTGCGAGTGCAGCGAGCTGCTGACAGGTTGGTCCCACCCGTCAGTGGATCTACCTAACCAAAACAGTATCAACAAATCTCAGCGCTACGATTAGAACAAGATCTATGGCTCAGGTGTATCATCTATGTCGCAGAGCTCCGGTGAGATTCTAAACCTAGCGGCACGGTGGGGGTTCGTGGGCGGCTTACCAGGGCACCAACTAGGTCCAGCGATGGGGGCGAATGGGCTGGTCAATGATGGCGAGTCGATTGGTGGTCGTGGCGGCTCCTGTGGTGGCTCCAATCAACGACGCCCTTCCTTCACTGCAGCAGCAGGCTCCGGCCAAATTCCGGTGGGGTGGTGCTCGCCTTGCTCCAGGAAAGGGCCTGAGGTGTAGCCGAGAGAGAGAGAGGAGTGAAATGGTGTGCCGTTTCAGGTCTGTGTGGCTCCTATTTATACACTAGCATTGGAGGTAGGGCGGCATAGTCAGGCTCATCGGCGACGCTGCTACAGGTCGCGCTAGGCATGGTGGATGGCGTGGGTTGACGCAGTGGACTGCGGTGATTGTCACGCGTATAGTGGTGTGGCAAGGGGTGGTCTCAGTCGGTCGGGCGATGTCGGTGCTCTGTTCAGGTACAAAGGTGTTCGTCATGGAGTACGGTGGTCACGGGGCATGCAGCAGCGAAGCATCGTGTTTGGGAGGTGGCTGGTGATGCGGCAGGTGCGGGTACGAGCGGAGAGAGCGAGGCACGGCGTGGCTAGGCGAGGCGGCTTCGGCACTCCATCGTGCTCTCGACATGGCATAGACATAAAAGGGCGCGACTGTTCTAGCTTCTCCACCTCTCGGCGTTGGTCAAGGGGTGGACAAAGAGGGGCGGTGAGGTCACGACTACTCTCTAGACATCGTGGGATAAGGCGGCGCAGCGTGTGGTGTCTTCTCCATGGTCGACCGGTATGACATGCTCGGTACAGTCATGGCACTGGTCAATGTGGCGAGTGAGGTTGCTCCATTGCACGGCCAAGTACTAGGGATGGTTGTGGGTGATTTATTGGGTTGATTGCAGTACAAGCATGAGCACAAGTTTGATGTCAAACAGTAGATAGTTGTTGACTTTGTACTCTGTCTGCTAAGTGTTCGACTTAATGGCCACATGAACTTAACCTTGGAATTTTTCCATGATTTTTGGTGGGTGAGCTGGTCACATGCTTAGTAGTCTCTGGTTGCTAAGAATTGTCAAGTGGTGGAGGTTTGAGTGGTTTTTGCAAAATGATGATCTATGTACCTACACTTGATTCAATTTTGAATTGCCTCTTAAATGGACTTGGAAATAGTTTCTGTAAGTTTGTAAAGTTTGCTTGGGTTCATTTTTACTTGGTCTAGCAAGAGGTGAAAAGAACTAGAATTGTTTCTGTTGGAAATCTTTTACTAGAGATGCCCAAAGTGGGCTAGTGGTTAATGTTGGCCAAAATGACCATTTGATCATATGCTTCATATTTGATTTTCTTTTTATTTGACTTTGCTTGAAAATGATCTAGATGATGTGGTATTCATCTTTACACTAATCCTTACCATTTATAGCAATCAAACATGGCAAATGGAAGCATTCATGCATTAATGGAAATCACACATGCATTCATATAGAGTTTAAGAATAAAAGTTTTTGTTAACCCTAAGCTTGGGAGATTAGAACTTGATAATCTTGTGTAGTATTTTTGAGATGCTACAAACCTTCCCTCCTTAAACAGAATCTCGTCCCGAGATTCAAAAAAACTAGGAACTAAAGAGATTGGGAAACTCAGTCCTAATATAATCTTCTCGCTCCCAAGTGGCTTCTTCTTCGGTATGGTTACTCCACTGGGTCTTGAGAAACTTGATACTCCAGATCCAGGTGGTTCTGAATGCTTCTACCAAAATACGGATGGGTACTTCACGATAGGTTAAATCCTTGTTGATATATATGGCTCTGTGATCGATGTTCTTGAAAACTTCAGTCTTTTCTGGAACTTCTAGGCATTTGCAAAGTAACGAGATATGGAACACATTATGCATGACTGACATCTCCTCAGGCAGTTCCAATTGATAGGATACTTCTCCTCTTCGGCTTAAAATCTTGAAGGTTCCAATATATCTGGGGTAAGCTTCCCTTTCAGTTGAAAACGTTGCATTCCCTTCAAGGGTGATACTTTGAGATACACAAAATCTCTGACATTGAAGGTCAGGTCTCGACGTCTTTTATTAGCATAACTCTTATATCTGGATTGAGCGGTCTTGAGGTGTTCATGGACTTTGTGAACCTTCTCTTCAGATTCACGTAGGATGTTGGGTCCGAATATCTGACTCTCTCCTACTTGCGACCAATTCAAGGGGGTACGACACTTTCTTCCATACAAAAATTCAAATGGGGCCATTTGCAAACTGGCTTCATAACTGTTGTTGTATGAGAATTCTGTGAAAGGCAGACAATCTTCCTATTTAGATCCATACTCTAACACATAGGCTCTTAGCATATATTCTAAGATCTGGTTTACTCTTTCTATTTGTCCGTCGGTTTGCGGGTCATACGCTGTGCTAAAATTTAGTTTGGTTCCTAGTCCTTCTTGGACTTTCTTCCAGAACCTTGAGGTAAACTGGTTTCCTCGATCCGACACTATGGTCTTTGGGGTTCCATGCAGACTAACTATTCTAGCGATATATAACTCTACTAGCTTTGAGCTTTGATAGGTAGTCTTGACGGGTATGAAATGGGCTACCTTGGACAGTCTATCCACTATGACCCAAATAGAGTCATTTCCCCTACACCGGTGATGAAATCCATTCCGACCGAATCCCATTTCCATTCTAGAATCTGTAATGGTTGCAAAAGTCCTACAGGTCGTTGATGTTCCACTTTGACTCTCTAACAGATATCACACTTGGCTATGTAGCTTCCGACTTCTCTCTTCATTTTGTGCCACCAAAATTGCTCCTTCAAATCCTGATTCATCTTGGTTCCTCCCGGGTGAATAGAATAAATGGTATGGGCTTCCTACATAATGACTTGCTTCAACTCCGAATCTGCTGGCACACAAATACGTCCTTTGTACCGCAGAACTCCTTCTTCATCTTCGGTGAATCCGGGTACCTTCCATGTAACGATACGACGTTTGATTCCATCAATACTGGCGTTTCCTTTCTGAGGTTCCTTGATCTGACTGATCAACGTGGGTTGAAGTTCTATATTAGCTAGAATTCCTTCGCTATCTAGCTCCATTCTAAAATTCTCCATCTCCTCATGCTGACTTGGCTGGGCTTCCTTAATCAAGGTGTTTAATCTACACGACAATGTACTAACAGCATCCGCTACCACATTGGCCTTGCCGGGGTGATAGTGAATGTCAAGGTCATAATCCTTGATTAACTCTATCCATCTCCTTTTCCTAATATTCAGCTCCTTTTGGGTGAAAATGTACTTCAAACTCTCATGATCCGAATAAATCTCACAGCGATTACCCATGAGGTAATGACGCCATGTCTTCAAGGCTAAAACTACGGCTGCCAGTTCTAAGTCATGGGTAGGGTAGTTCTGCTCATGTTGCTTTAGTTGTCTGGATAGTTATGATATGACTTTTCCTTCCTGCATCAACACACATCCGAGACCAATCTTGGATGCATCACAATACACATTAAAAGGCTTCTTGATATGAGACATGATCAAAATTGGGGCTGAAATCAATCTCTTCTTGAGATCCTGAAAACTTGCTTCACATTTGTCCGTCCCTTCAAACTTCTTGTCTTTCTTCAATAGCTGGGTCATCGGCCTAGCGATGCTCGAAAATCCTTCAACAAACTTGCGGTAATATCCGGCTAATCCAAGAAATGCACGGACTTCGGTTTGGGTGGTTGGGGCTTTCCATTCTTCAACATCCTTAATCTTGGCGGGATCGATAGTCCTCCGGCCGACAAGATATGGCCTACGAATCCTACTTCCTTTAACCAGAACTCACATTTGCTAAACTTTGCATGCAACTGATGCTCCCTAAGGGTTTCAAGGATTGTTCATAGGTGCTGTTCATCGTCTTCGTCCGACTTGGAGTTGATCAGAATGTCATCGATAAAAACAACGACAAACTTATCCAAGAAATTCATAAAAATCTTATTCATGAGGTTCATGAAATAAGCGGGGGCATTGGTTAATCCAAAAGACATGGCATTATACTCGTACAATCCATATCTGGTGGTGAAGGCAGTCTTTGGGATATCTGTTGCACGAATCTTCGATTGGTGATAACCAGTTCTAAGATCAATCTTAGAAAACACTCTGGCACCAGTCAGTTGATCAAACAAATCTTCAATCTTCAGAAGTAGGTACTTTTTTTTGATGGTGACGGCATTCAGCTTCCGATAATCCGTACACAAACGGTAGGCACCTTCCTTCTTATCTATAAACAAAACATGTGATCTCCATGGCGAGGCACTTGGTTGTATCAATCCTTTTCCCAACATATCATCAAGTTTCTTATTGCTCTCCACTAATTCAGATAGGTTCATACTATAGGGTCTCTGTGCTATGGGTCCAGTTCCAGGAACTAGTTCAATGATAAAATGATAAACTCGATATCTCGATCTAGGGGCATACTGGGCAATTCATCTGGGAACACATCAGGGTATTCATAGACTACTCTGACTTGGTCAACATTGGTTTGGTTAAACTCTTGTTGCACTTGAATTGACGGGGTAGCGTCTCAGATACATGTTCTACTGATACTCCGGTGCTACTGGTCATGGTTATGGCTTTCTTGGAACAGTCGATTAATCCTTGATGTTTCGACATCTAATCCATTCCTAGCACTACTTCCAAACCTTTGGTTCGAAGTACTATCCGATTGGCATAAAAATCTATTCCATGGATTCTGATAGGTATGGCCTTGCAAATTTTTCTAGCTTTGGTGGTTGAACCAAGTATTTGAACTATGATAACATGCTTCAAATTGGTGGGTTGAATCTTACTAGTGCATGCAAATTCTTCTGTAACAAACGAGTGCGATGCTCCAGAATCAAACAACACTCTTGCTAATACTGAGTTAACAGAAAACATACCCATCACGACATCTAGTGCTTCCTGGGTTCATCAACATTCATGTGGAACAGACAACCGGTACGGTTGTGCGGGTTTCCTGGGGCAAACCTCTTTCTAGGCTGGACACGACGCTACTGTTGGGTAGGTGTAGTAAAATTGGTTGCTGTGGCAAGCTTCTTGGGGCACTTGTTGGAGTAGTGACCCGTGATTCCGCATTCAAAGCAAGTGATCATTGACTTGTCTTTCTCTGCGATAGGCACATCATTGCTTTCAGTCCTTGGGGAAGTATTGTTGTTGTTATTGCTACACATTGTTGTTGGACCTTGGCGGTGCACGGTTGAAGTTATTGGAGTTGCCGGGGTTGTTGTTGTGGTTTCCTTTGGGCCTCGGGTTTCCTCCACCACGATTGGGGTAGTTCGGACGGTTCATTGATGGCCTGTTGTTCCTTGGGGTATATCTTGCAGACGGGTTGGGGTGATACTTTGGGGTATGGTGGGGTCCAGGTTGGTGCATCATATGATGCTTATGGTTCTCACTGGCTTGGTCGATCTTTCCTTCCATCTGGATAGTAGAATCCACTAAAGCTTCAAGGTCGTCAAATGGAATGTTAACTAGCACTGTCTGCATCTCATCATGAAGACCGTTCAGGAATCTCTCCTTCTTCTTCGCTTTAGTGTTAATCTCATCAGGGGCATACCTAGCTAGTGACAGAAATTTGTCATGGTACTCAAGCATAAGCATCCTTCCCTGGTTCAGCTCCCTGAATTTATCCCTCATCCACTTGATCAAACTTGGGAGCACATGGGTCCTGCTGAACTTGAGTTTGAATTCTTCACAAGTCATCATCTAACCTCCGTTCATTGTACGGGTGCTGTTCCACCATGACCTTGCATATCCGGACAGATAGTGGGTGGCAAATAGTACCTTCTCATTGGCATCAACTCCAGCAACTTCTAAGTTGTTTTCCATTGTCTGCAGCCAGTCATCACCATCTAAGGGCTCTTCAGACTTGCTAAACATAGGAGGATTGGTGTTTTGGAAGTTCTTGAGCTTGGATCCATGGTGATCTTGGTTTCCATGGCCTTGATTATTGTGGGCCATCTGTGCTATCTGTTGAAGAGTGGCTAGATTGGCTTGACGTTCAGCTCTACCGACTTCACGATCTAAAACTAACATCTGCAGAATCTGAAGCATTGGATCCTGGGATGAGCTGCTCCCACAGGGGTTACCACGAGTATTCTGAAGATTGAGATAGATAGTGAGACAAGAGGGAAATTTCTATGGTTCAGGGGTTTGTTTCAAAAAGCTTTAAACTTTGAGTATGACTCAAGTTTTAAAACTAGCAACTTCTTCTCATTCATTCATTCCAAGCACACAATACAAACACACACCGCAACTAGAAAACAGATGGTTTTAAGAACCATTCTGTGAAGCTACGATATAGTGGGACCGGGTACAACTCACACCTACGATAGTGCTCAAGTGCGACTACTCATCATCGGGGGTGTCGGGCTCCTCATCATCAATGAAGTCAGCATCATCCTCATCAATGTGGTCCTCCGTGGCGGCGTCCTCCAGGTACTCATCGTCATCACCGAGGTAAGAGTGAATATCACCACGGATATCTTCACCTTCCTCCTCCTTCTCCTCCAGCTGGATCTCCTGGTCGTGGATAGTCTCCTCAAGGGTGGATACCTTCTGATGAAGACGGGCGATGATGCGATCCTTTTTATCGCGCTAGCGACGAAGTGAATTGCGCTCCTTGGTGAGGATGGCGAGGGTTTGCTTCCTTTCAACAGCTTCGACATGGTTCTGATTGGCGTACGCCCGGGCATTGTACAACTCCTTCTGAGTCTCATGTAGCATGAAGTCCAAGTGGTCCACGTGATGCCTTAACTCCGAATTTGACGACATGACCAAAGGTTGTCCCGTAGAGTCACGTCTTGCATAGTGCGCGTAGCGGGTGCCACTGATTTGGTTGATGTTCTGAGCACACAGACAAGCAAGTGCCTCCTGCATTTCCCTGGCTAGACCGTATAACCAGTTGTTCTCCCTGACGCTAAACTTAATCTTCTCCGAAAGTGGTGGCTCGATTTTGCCTCTCAGGTCGGCAACTATCAACCACTGTAGTTCCCCTCTAGATTGGTCATTGAGCTGTGCTCCGAAGAACTCCGGGTTCGGGCATCCAAGATACTCCGAGAGCTGGTCCAAATCCCTCTCAAAGATGAGCTCCCGTCCATTTCCCAACTGGTAAAACTTGCTATATTTGACCTCCATCTATAAGTAATGAAGATAAGTAAGTTAGTGAAGTGATCAAGTGTGTCAAATTTTATGTAAAATTTGCAAGGATTTTGAGGAACATGGGAACTCCTTTTTGAAAGAATCTCAAGGGTAAGAGTGAGAATAGATTTTCGTAAATACTCATTTACTTTGTTGTGAAACTAAGTTTTTCAGACGTCCATTCTAACTAGGGTCTCCTATGGTCAGGATGGCTCTGATACCAACTTGTCAACACCCAGATTTTTATGTCCAGATGCCTGTTATGCCGTACCTCGCAATCCTAGGATTACCAGTTTTGCGAGACATAACAGAATTGGTACCATAGTACATCATCATTACAAACCATAATATAGGTCTTACAAATAGAGGATCTCATGATCCAATCTTAATACAATCAAAGCAGCAGAAAGTAAACATAGTAGGCTCCATCTTTATGGTCATAGGCAATACTAATAAAGGGAGATGATCCTAGTTATCATAGACCTCCTGCTGTCCATCTTCTGGGTAGTCCTCCTCATAGTCTGGCCATGGGAATAGCCAGGGACAAAGCCATGAGTAAAGTAAACCTAGTAGGAATCTTAAGCTCTAGGTTTTGTTTGCAAAAAGCCAGGTTTATTTCAAAATGCCTTGAAGAGTAAAGACCTAATTTAGTTCTTTAGATTACTTAAATGGGAATCTAGTTTTCATGTTCACCACACTATGGTGGTCAAGTCAAAGTCATAGTTCAAGTCGCACGTCATTTTGAAAACATCTGACAACGGAACTATGGCCACTCCAACTGTCCATAACCGCGTACGGGGCTATTCAAATAGTTTGACACTCTGCAGAGCTGCTACAATTTCACCACAAAATTTGATACATCCGTTAGGGATAACCGTGAATCATGATACTTCGTATGCGGATAATCAATCCTAACATTTGAATTACACACCCTAGTATAGGCACCTCCCCTATGAGTTTGGCCTCCCAGCCATGGCCATCTGCCATCCTAGGCACTGCATAGGTGGACATTCATATTCACGAGGTAGCCTCAGCTCAACCTCTTCCGCAAGGGAACCCATATTAAGACATATAAACTTCCAATTAAGCACTACCCAACTCAGGTATTGTGGTTGTACGGTAAAATTGGAATGGTATCGCATCCGAACCCAACCATCAGTTTATATCAAAGCCAAGGCTCCTGCCTCAATCGGTTTCATCATTATAACACATGTCAAAACATTTCAATAGAATGATTCATCATTCCAAGGTTTTCATAACCATTTTCACCAAGTATTCCCATCTAAAGTAATCAAGTTTTAGCTTAGCACTAGCCACTAGTATTGAGGGTATCACTATTGAGGGGTGCTAATCACGTATAAGTATGCAAGACTAGTTCTATGATCTTGATAGTATCCATCCTACTTTTCCACTAATCACAATTCATTAACTAGATAAGAAACCATAGTAGAAGGAAAAGTAAAGCTTGCAAGTAAAACTTGGGATGGGTATAATCAAAGTTGCATAACCAAGCATGCCTAGTGCATCTTGCATTAGTTAGCTTGCACTGATAGCTTACCTTGTTGAGTGCAGTCGTTGAAGTTCTGTTCTTCTTCCTCGAAGTACTCCTCCTCGTTGTACCCCGGGTCGGTACTAGCGTCTATAAATACATACGATGTACACAATCACCAAACAACACTTAACTACTTCTAGTTGGAACACAAGGGCTCATACTAGATGATCTAGCATCATCTCAATCATCACATGAAATAATGGCACATTCTTATTTATCTTATTTGGGAAAAGTAATTTGTACTCATTGAAAAATACTTAAGATGTAATATTCTCCAATTAAAATAGTGGATCATGTTGACACATGTCATCACCACATATTTCAATACTTGGGAATGTGATTTAAAGTGGTAGTCATGTATTTCAAGATTTAATATTACTATTTAATAATATTTAAGTGACTAGATATGCCTATATATCATTCTTTTAAAACTAATGCATGTTTAATATCTGTAAAACCAAATATTTTGACATATTCATGTAGAGCATGGCAAATGTGACTTTTGAGAGTTGGAATCAACTCAAAAGCATGTATGGTTGATTTTATAAAAATGTTTGAAGTGGCAAAAGTCTCTATCTTGTTATTTTTGGTATATGTGATCTATAATTTCAAATGGGTTGAATCCAACGGGAGTGATTAGATATTTTTAATACCTTCCTAAAAAAATTGGAATCATGCACTTTAGTTCAGTAAAACTCTTTGAATTCAATTTTGAATACAGCTACAAAATAGGATTTTTAAACTAAATGGCAAAATTCTATTTGAATCGTTGGGCTCTGCGTGGGAAAAGAAATGGGTCGCCCCAATTGCACAGCGTGCACACAGCAAGCTGCTGACAGGTTAGTCCCACGCGTTAGTGGCTCTACCTAACCGAAATGGTATCCGCAAATCTCAGCGCTACGATTATAACAAGATCGACGGCTGAGGTACATCATCTATGTCGCAGAGCTCCGACGAGATTCTAAACCCAGCGACATGGTGGGGGTCATGGGCGGCTTACCAGGGCTCCAGCTAGGTCCAGTGATGGGGGCAAATGGGCTGGTCGACGATGGCGAGTCGATTGGTGGTCGTGGCGGCTCCTGGGGTGGCTCCAATCAACGACGCCCTTCCTTCACTACAGCGGCGGGCTCCAGCCAAATTCTAGAGGGGTCGTGCTCCCCTTGCTTCGGGAAAGGGTCTAAGGTGTTGCTGAGAGAGAGGAGTGAAATGGTGTGCCGTTTCAGGTCTGGGGTGGCTCCTATTTATACACCAGCGTTGGAGGCAGGGCGGCATGGTCGGGCTCATCGGCGATGCTGCTACAGGTCGTGCTAGGCATGGTGGATGGCATGGGTCGACGCGATGGACTTTGGCGATTGTCATGCACGTAGTCGCGCGGCAAGGGGATGTCTCAGTCGGTCGGGCGATGCCGGCGCTCTGTTTAGGTACGGAGGTGTTTGTCATCGAGTACGGTGGTCACTGGGTGTGCGGCGGCGAATCATCGTGTCTAGGAGGTGGCTGGTGACGCGGCGGGTGCGGGTACGAGCGGAGAGAGCGAGGAGCGGCGTGGCTGCACGAGGCAGCATCGGCTCTCCGTCGTGCTCTCAGCATGGCAAAGACATAAAAGGGCACGCTGTTCTATCTTCTCCACCTCTCGCTGTTGGTCAGGGGTTGGACAGAGAGGGGCGGTGAGGTCACGGCTACTCTCTACACATCATGGGAGAGGGCGGCATGGCATGTGGCGACTTGTCCATGGTCGATCGACATGACATGCTCGGTACGACCATGGCACTGGTCAATGTGGCGAGTGAGGTTGCTCGATTGCACGACCAAGTACTGGGGATGGTCGTGGGTGATTTATTGGGTTGATTGCAGTACACGCATGAGCACAAGTTTGATGTCAAACAGTATATAGTTGTTGAATTTGTACTCTGTGTGCTAAGTGTTCGACTAAATGGCCGCATGAACTTAACCTTGGAATTTTTCCATGATTTTTGGTGGGTGATCTAGTCACATGTTTGGTAGTCTCTGGTTGCTAAGAATTATCAAGTGGTGGAGGTTTTAGTGGTTTTTGCAAAATGATGATTACCTTGATACGTCGTAAACATATCTATAATTTTTGATGTTCCATTCTTGTTTAGTATCTACTTTCTTGTTTTGTTCGTATTTTGAGGTATTTTTATACATTTTATGGAACTAACCTATTAACAAGATGCCACAATGCCAGTTGCCTATTTTCTGCTATTTTTGGTTTCAGAAAATCTAGTAAGGAAATATTCTTGGAATTGGACCGGACAAAAGCGGAAGTCAATATTTTACCTGAAGCAACATGGAGTCCGGAGGAGAGACGAAGTGGCGCACCAGGGCGGCCACACCTGGTGGCGGCATGGCCTGGGGGGGGGGGCGCCAACAGGGGGTGTGCCCCCTAGTGCTCCACCGACCTTGCTCTTCCGCCTACAAAATCCTCCCGGGACGAAAACCCTAAGTACCCAATCAAAATTCCACGAAAGAGTCTGTAGCCGCTGTCATCTCCATCCCTAGACCGGGAGGGATCTGAAGCTCTTCCCGACACCCTGCCAGAGGGGAGAGATCACCCTGGAGGCCTTCTTCATCACCATGCCTACCTCCGGTGTGATGCGTCAGTAGTTCATCCCTAGACTACGGGTCCATGTAGTAGCTAGATGGTTGGTTCTCCTCCTTTGTGCTATCATGTTTAGATCTTGTGAGCTCCATTCATGATCAAGATCATCTATTTGTAATCTTACATGTTGTGTTTGCGGGATTCGATGGATATTGAGATGCTATTTCAGATTGATTATTGATTCTATCATGTCTATGTTATTTGTGATCTTGCATGCTTTCCGTTGTTAGTAGCTATCTTGGCCAAGTAGATGCTAGCAACTCCAAGAGGGAGTATTTATGCTCGATAGTGGGTTTATGCCTCTAGTAATCTAGGGAAGTGACAGGAATCTCTAAGGTACTAGATGTGATGTTGCTACTAGGGAGAAAACAACAATCCTTTGTCCAAGGGACAATTGTATTGTTTACTTTACACACTTTGCTTAATGCAATTATCTGTTGCTTGCAACTTAATACTGGAGGGGGTTTGGATGATAACCTGAAGGTGGATTATTAGTCATAGATGCAGTTGGATTACGGTCTATGTACAATGTTGTAATGCCCAATCAAATCTCATAGGAGTCAAGATGATTAGTATATGCATGGTATGCTTTCTCGAGTCTGTCAATTGCCTCATTGAAATTTGTTCACCCAACATGTTATTAATCTTAAGGAGAATCACCTCTAGTGAACTATGGACCCCGGTCCATGGTTTTACCATTTCTATACCTTCTACTGCTACTATTTACTATTTACTTTCTGCAAGAAATTACTATCTTCCACACAATACGTTTAATTCTTTGTTTTCAGCAAAACCGGTGAGATTGAAAACATCACTATAAGTTGGGGGCAAAGTTCTATGGTTGTGTTGTGCAGGATTCCAAGTTGGAAACAAAACCTTGGAGTTGTTTCCTTGCTCCTACTGTTTCAATAACCTTGGTTTCATAACTGAGGGAGCTGATGTGCTCATCATACCTTCCTCTTGGGGTTCCCAATGAGCTCGATATCTTTTGAGCCATCAAACCTTTTTTCTAGCGCCGTTGTCGGGGAGTCAAGGACATCTTCACAAGGGGAGTCCCTCACAACCAATCTCTTTACTTTGTTTTTTGTTTTGCTTAGTTTATTTCTACTTTGTTTGCTTGTTTCTTTTATCAACAACACAAAAAATTAGTTGTACTAGTTTGCTTCCTTTTATTAAAAACACAAAAAAATGAATACTCTTGAAAATACTAAGTTGTGTGACTTCACTAGCACCAACAACAAAGATTTCATGTGCACACATATTGCTCCAGCTGTTCCTGAAGCTACTTTCTTTGATATTAAACCTGCTTTGCTCAATCTTGTTATGAAAGAACAATTTTTTGGTGTTGGTACTAAAGATGCTGCTTCTCACCTTAATAACTTTGTTGAACTTTGTGAGATGCAAAAACATAGGGATATACATGGAGATATTATTAAGATTAAATTGTTTCCTTTCTCTTTGAGAGGAAAAGCTAAAGAATGGTTGCTATCCCTAACTACAAATAGTATTGATTCTTGGACTAAATGCAAAGATGCTTTCATTGGAAAATACTATCTCCTGCTAAGATTATACCTATGAGAAGTGAAATAATGAAATTGAAACAATCTGATAATGAACATGTTGCTCAAGCTTTGGAAAGAATGAAATCTTTGGTAAAGAATTGTCCCACTCATGGACTGACTGATTGGATGATTATCCAAACCTTGTATGCATGACTGAATTATTCTTCAAGAAATCTACTGGATTTTTCTGCGGGAGGTACCTTTATGACCATTACGTGGGTGCTGCAACAAAGCTTCTGGATAATATGATGGTTAACTATTCTGATTAGCACACTGAGAGAGCTCCACAAGGTAAGAAGGTAAATTCTATTGAAGAAACCTCCTCCTTGAGTGATAAAATTGGTGTTATTATGTCTATGGTTGTTAATGGGAAAGCTCATATTGATCCAAATCATGTTCCCTGTAACACCCTCGAATCGGCCCTATGCAAGTTTTAGCCCTTTCTGCCAAACCCACATAGAAACGATTCAAGGACGCCCACCAGGCACTTTCGTGTGGGTGGAAAACGAAGTAATACCATTACACAACAGTCCTCGATCGGACCCACAGAACAGATATATATACAACAGCGACTCAACGAGTCAAGAATACAGATATACAGTACAAAGATCCAAATCACCTTGAAAACGTTACAGCGTCCGAGTACGGACAAGATGCAAATGGGGCTAAGAGCCCTGAAGAATAATCAATGGAGTCCATAACCCTGCCCAGGCCAAGCCGGAAGGGTAACCCTGCTAACGACGTCGATCTCAAACCTACTAAAACAAAAGGGGTGCCGACAAAGGGAAAAGGAAAAAGAGGAGCGTCAGTACTGAGGCCAGTACACGGCGATGCTAGAATTCGGCGGTCCTCGCCTACATAGGTATGGTGGACTGAAGCGGCAGCGAAGCACGCACTAAACAACCTATAGAGACTCGACACATCTGTCGGCTATTAGAGAGGGATAAGAAAAACCTATTCGGGACCAACCTGATACTAACACCAATCATACCCATCCTGGTATTCCCCCTCGAGATCAAACGAGGAAGTCAAACCGAGGAACTCACACAGTTGGCAGTTTTATTCATTCCATTATAGTTGCAGCACTTACTTGTCAGATATAGATATCATGAGTCATCCTGATAGCATAAGTAGTGGGCAGTTTTAGTTAACCATTTGGTTGTAGTTGCAATACTTACTAGTCAGATATAATTAGCATGTGACATCCCAACCCAACAGTTGTTGGCACTTTTATTTCATTCCATTGGAGTTGCGATACTTACTAGGCAGGTATAACATGACACGATACACACTAGTTTCACCAGTTGTTGGCACTTTTATTATCCATTCCATTGTAGTGAAGCTGATTACTAGTCACATATTAAGTCAAATTTATAGCACTACTTTAGTTATGTCTGTCTATGATCGAGATACTGTGCTCCAAGTCGTCCATAACCGCGGACATGGCTTTCAGAAAGATTTACTCTACATGGGTGCACAAATAGCAATACACACACGATCAACCTCGGAAAAACCAACTCAAAACCCAACGAGGCTTTCACGACAAAGCAATCACAGGGTTCATAAAATATTTCAAGGGGCCACCCCACTAAGCTACCCGCAACAAAGTTGGCCGGCTCCGAGACGGACCCAGGATTTGTGACAATGGCTGTAAACGACTGGGAACCCAAAAGTGTGACTGGACTTGTCGATATCGCAAAAACATTCCATGTTCCAAAACAGTACAGGTGCTCCACGCACAATCGTAAATAAAGCAGTAAGCATGGGATACGTACAGGATAGTAATAAAGCCCCAAACTACTTGTGGCCGCAAGAAATAAGAAATGAATCAAGATCTGGCTAAGGGGGATTAATAGAGTCTCCCGTATGTGGATAGTGCGAATAGTCAAGGAACAGGTATCAAATACTCGGGGCCTACGGGATACAAGTGGACATGAAAAACCAAATAGCATATATTGCCCACCGGTGCCTCTTTCATTAGTTATCCCAGCAATTTAATAGTTGTATTTAAAGTCATGATCATCTCCACCATTTATCATGTGCCAACTTTCCATCAACCGTGGAACGACATCGATGCAAAGCAACACAGAAGCAAGCAACTACGACTCGCAGGGCTGACTATCTATCAAACAACAGGCAATAGGATGTGCCCATGGCAATATAGAGGGTGCAAGGAGTATAAATGGTGCACGGAAACTAAAGCATCACGACACAGATAGCAGTAGATCAACAGGAGGAAATAAAGACTGTAAATGCAAAATAGGTAGAAAGGGGCAGGATGCTCGCCTGGGAAACACTGCCGAAGGTTCAGATTCAGAGAACTTGTCGATACTCGCATCATCTCATCGGCCTAATTCGCGAAGAAGCAAACATTAGAAAAAACACCGGACGCAATATTTAATACTACGGCAGAAGATCCGGCATGATCATGATATGATGCATGGCATGACAAAGATGCGGTACAGTTAGGCAATATTAAGCGGAACCGGGGTCCCGACAATTAAATTTAATGTTCGAGTTGTTTAGAAACTCCGCAATTTAAATGTTGTTTTAACAAGTCAAAACATGGTATCGGTTCGCTACACAAATTAAATAGAGGCAATATAAGACTATAGTGGCCCACAATATACTCCATATTTAATTAAGGTGAATTTATATTTATCCGGAACCACAAGATAATATGTATACAAGCATGTAATATTTAATATGCGACAAGATATGTCATATATAGAGAATATGGTTCAGGGACGAGTCTCACGGCTCAGATCGGAGTTGGGAAGATGGTGTTCGGATTGTGGTTGAGATAGCGGAGATAGCCGACTTCAAGAAAGTATCCAACACCAGGAAAAAAACCTTGTCGAGGGGCGGTGGCAGCGGGCAACACACTCTAAAGCGAGGTGATGAGACAAAGTAAAACTGGACAGAGTAGAAGCCCCTCAATATGGGGGCGGATCATAGACACCCAGTAGAACATTCCAATGCCGGAGCTCTTGTCGGAATTTGATCGTGACAGACGGAGCAGAGATTCACCAGAAAGTCACCCAGTTGGTGGCGATCTACACAGATGCGGTTGTACAGAGAGGTTGGTGACAAGTAAACTGAACAAATCTGAGACCGGCCAAACAACAAGCTGAAGTTTACTGAATAGAAAACAGTAACCCGCAGTGGCTGCTGTCGACCGAGAGAAAAACTAGCGCTCTGCTGCTGGCGCTAGAAACAAGACTGCCAGGATAGAGCAGTCCCTATTGCTGTCAACCGGCGCACGCGAGCGCGACAACCGGTGGCATCTGGCCAGCTGCTATGGTGCGCGAGGAGGCAACACGGCAAGTACTGGGCGAGCTGGCCCTTGCGCTTCTCCTCTCTACACGGAGGCAGCTCACCTCCCAGGATGGTGTTGTACGAGAGCAAGTAGAAGGAATTTGGTGATTGATTGGGGCTATGTGGATCTTGGCTGCTCGTGGGCTCTTGCATGCGCATGGCGGCGGCTGGATCGAGGCAATCTGGAGACGCTGGGTCGCTGCCGGAAGAAGAGGTGAGGAATTTTTGGAATGATTTGGAGGCTAGGGTTTGGAAATGAGAAAGAAGGGGATTGGACTATTTATCTAGTCTAAAGTAGACTAGATGAGACTAGTTTTGGGCCAAAACTTTAGACGGGCTTTTTGCCTGTTTTATTTTTAGTAAAATAAGAAAAACTTGTATGGTCACGTAACAGACCGAAAAAATATTGTTTTGTTTTAAAATAACAAAGAGAGATGACGGCTTAATATATATTATACCGTCCGGATATTTTAGAAAAATAAAATACGGTGTTTCCAAAAATGCTCTTAGGCTTAGGAAAATGCACGAAAAAATGCATGATATGGTTTGAACCAATGAGAGAGGCAATGAGGTTAATTTTAGGATTTAAACAAAACAAAAGCTCAAAGAATTCTGAACAAGAAGAACGGTACACAGGAAGATGGTGTAGATATATAGAGACAAGAGCACTAGGATTTAATAGAACAAACTTGAATGGATAAACCACACATTCCTATGGGCATGATTTAAATCCAAAGAAAATAAATAAGAACCCATATGGACAATGTATGGTATATTTTAGGCAAGATAATATGGATAATATATGATGGCAAGTATCCACACAAATACATATGGCATAATTAAATCCAAGCCAATCGAATAAACCCATATGGTACCATGTGTGGTGGAATATGGAGAAAATTCATATGGACTAGATGTAGCAACATGTTAGTGATGGAAATGAAAATGAAGAGATATGCCCTCAGCTTAAATTGGGCACTTAGCATATATCAAAAATCAAATACAATTTAGTACGAACCCAAAATCAAAGACATGTATAATGGATAGGAACAAATGCAAGACAATAATAAAAGGCAAGATTTAATATGATGCCCAAATGCAATGTGGCATGATGATATGAGCATGATATAATTATGATGCAACAACACAAAAACACAGCGATTTTCTAGTAGTGGTTTTAGCGGGGCGCCACATTCCTTTAGCCTCTTTGGTTGCTCAAGAAGATCAAGTTGATGTGAACTTTATTAGAAATAATAATTTTGGGAACAATGCTTATGGTAATAACAATTATAGGCCTTACCCTCCTAATAATACTTATGGTTATCATGGTAAACCTGGAATACCTAGTGAAGAAAGAATTTTAGAAGTTGAAAGAGACATTAAAAACTTCATGCAAATGCAATATGAGCAGAATAAATTATTTACTAAAACCATGGAGGAACAATCTACTATTTTGAAAAATATTAGTCATCAACTTGAGTGTTTAAATAGGGAAATTCCTAGTTTGCAATTAAAACTTTCTAATGCTGAAAGAAATATATCATCTTTGTCTGAAGCACAATCCCCTTTAATTAATAAAATGGCTGCTAAACCTGAAACTATTCAAAATCCCTTTGCTGCTACTAACGCCATACAAGTTAGAATTGATGAAAATGTTAGACTGTTAGAGTGGGAAAGAGAAGATGAAATTGCTAGAAATAGTAGTATTTGTACTATCACCGCCACTAATGTTGATGCTAGCAAACTACATGAAGTCCCCATTCCTTTTGAAAAAATGCCTAAAACCAATGGAACCTTTTCTAATAAAAATGCCGAAATTCTTCGAAATATGGGAAACAATAGCTCTACTACCTTGGATGGTAATCATGATTTTGATCTTGATGGTTGCAATATCTCTGAAGTAATTATGTTCCTACAAAAGCTTGCTAAAAGTCCTAATGCTAGTGCTATGAATATGGCCTTTACAAAACACACTACTGATGCTCTCATAAAAAATAAAGAATAAAAGATGAAACATAAAGTTTCTATCCCTATGAAATTAGAAGATGGTTAGGAACCCATCATTAATATGAAAGTGAATGATTTTGATCTCAAAGCTTTATGTGATCTTGATAGGTACTGTTTCTATTATGCCTAGAAGGATTTATAAAATGCTCGATTTACCACCATTGGAAGATTGTTATTTAAATGTCCAACTTGATGAAAATGCTAAAAATAAACTCATGGGGAGTATTAATGATGTTCTTATTATGGTTAACAATGCCTATGCCCCCATTGATTTCTATGTTTTGGATGTTGAATGCAATGCTTGTTTTCCTATTATTTTGGGAAGACCTTTTCTTAGAACTGTTGGTGCCATTTTTTATATGAAAGAAGGCACCATTAAATATCAATTCCCACTCAAGAAAGGTATAGAACACTTCCCTAAGAAGAGAGAGAAGATTCCTTTTGCCTCTCCTATTAAAACAAAATTTGCACTTAATGCTTCTTCATTTGAGAATACTTGATTCTTGCTTCTTATGCATAGCTCAAAGGCATTAAAGAAAAGCACCTATTGGGAGATAACCCAAATTATTTTTATTTTCAGTGAATTTTTCTTTTGTTGAGTCTTGGAAGTTATTTCCTTACTAATAACCTCTCCTTATCCTTTTTGTGTGGTTTTTGTGCCAAGAATAGCCTCTAATAAGAGAGAAATACTGCTTGGGAAAGTTGCTGTCCCGAAACAGATTTTTTTGCTTCGCTGTAAAAATTCGTGAAAAATCTCTGTATGTCAGATTGAGCTGTAATTGTTTGTGCTTCTGCCCCAGGTTGTTATCTAACTTTCATTAGTTTAACACTTTTCGATTTAAGCAACATAAGGTCTTCGGAAAAAATCTGTTTTTTACCTGCTGGTCTGTTTTGACAGATTTCTGCCATTATTTGCATTTGCCTCTTAATCTCTTTCTCTTCGAGTTATCTTTGATCACTTGAACTTTTAAAAGAAATTGCTACAGTAGCTTGTGCTTTAATGGAAGTTTTACTTGTGTTGAAACTGAACCTAAAAACTTATTATCTTAAGTACACTAATGTTGCTAATGAAGATTGTGTGAAGTTTTGTATGAAGGAAATTTTAAAGTGCAGGGAAGAACAATGTGATAATATGAAGTATGGACAAAAGCTCAAGCTTGGGGATTCCACCCGTGTCACCCCAAGAAATATTCAAGAAGTATAAGCGTCAAAGCTTAGGAATGCCCAAGGCACCCCCTTCTTCATCAATAAGAATCTTAGGTTTTCTTCCAAACACATCATTTTTATTGTTTCATGCACAATTATGTTGTTCTTGGAGCGTCTTTGTTTTTGTTTTTAGTTTTCTTTTGATTAGTTTGTTTAAATAAATTGGTTGGACCCCTGCATTCATACATAGTTTCAAATAAGTTGATTTGAATTGGAAAAGAGTAGGAAAGTTCATGCTTATGAGTGGTACAAAAAGGAGCTTGTTTTGACTGCGGCCTAGACTTTATCATGTCACGTTTGGTATTGCTTTGACTTTATGCGTAGTAATTATTGTTGTAGCATGACTTGTTACAAACAATTGAGATTGCTTAATGTGCCTTGAAATAATCATGCGTTGTTTAGCATATAAAAGCATAATATTGTGGTATTCTCCTTTGATGCTTTATTTGGGTTGGCTTGGCGCATGCTCACACCATGTTAAGACTACACCAAGTCACCATAGCCTCTATGATCATTTAGTTTTTGACTTGTAATATCACTTTATGCTTTAATTAATAATGTTTTGTCGCTTTGCATGATTATGAACATTATTGCTCTCTTAGTTGGTCACTCCCAGTCTTTTGCTAGCCTCCACATGTACCAAGTATGAGTTCCACTCATGCACCCAACTCCAAATAAAACCAAGTTATTCCAAAGAGTCCACCATACCTACCTATTAGCATCATTGCTATTCCAAGTATATTCATGCTGTTATCTACCTTTCGAATTAAACTTGTTATGTGAAAATTAGTGATTAAAGCTCTCACGAACTTGATGGCACACTTTACTTTCTTGCACTTAATAAACTTGAACCATTGTGCCCATCTATGTTGCGCACATGCTTGCATTTTGTAAGTTATGAATTAGCAGAACCATATTACCATGGGGAACACTTTCAACATTGCACTTTATTTAGTTGATATCATGTTCTTTTGCTTGATCCCGGCGGTGTGAAATGAAAGGGGAGCTTGTAAAGCTCATGGAGTTTGTATATGTGTTAGAGAAACGCCTGGGAGGCTAGCCTAAGCCATGCCTAATCATGGTGGAAACTTGCAGCATAACCATAATGAGCAATCTGTGAAGCATCCTCAATAAAAAAACCTATGCAAAATAGGAAATTAAAAAACCCTATGCAAATACGAAATAAAAAACCCCTATGCAAATAGGAAATAAAAGGATTGCTGAGATGCTCATTGTCAGTTGCCTTGTCATTTTGATATGAAAAAGCTCCGGTATAATGGGGCAAGTGGTACCCCGTTGGCGGTTCTCTATGATACACATGTACTTACAATGACAAGAACTTACTCGTGACTAAAGTTGTGTAGCATGAGGTTCGGTACTCGTAAGCAAGGGGCATGAGATTTTTAGCTTATAACTTGTCAGGCATATCCTTATATTTGTTCACTTTAACCTTAATCACCTAAATATGCTTACGAGAGGGGCAATGAGAGCTAAAAGCTAATAAGTACCATAATTTTTGGAAGCTCTTTATGAAACTTGAATCCCTGCTTCCTTCTATGAAGGGCCTTTCTTTTACTTTTATGTTGAGTCTGCATATTCTATCTTCATGCACCTATTGAGAGAGCATAGTGGTCATTCTTAGTTTAATTTGCATTGTCCCAAAACTTGTTGATTGATTCATAGCTTTGATATTGATTGTTCTTAAATTATTTGTATCTAGTCACGCTTATGAACTTTAAAGGTGTCCTATGCATTTATGTTTTGCTACACCATGAGGGACAAGCTAAATACCATTCTCATTATGTTTTCTATATGTGAAACAAACAAACGTCTTTCAAAGCATTGTTATTCATGAATCTTTTGTTTGTACCTTTTCATGTTACAACATAGTTGCTATGTCTTATTGTTAGAACTATATCTTTCATGTCTATATTAGAGTACTATGATCCTAGCTATCAATTTTTTACAAACACCTTGATCAAGATTGTGATGGTGCATGTCACCTCAATAATTATTCTTTTTTATCACTTACCTACTCGAGGACGAGCAGGAGTTAAGCTTGGGGATGTTGATACATCGTACACGTATCTGTAATTTTTGATGTTCCATGCTTGTTTAGTATCTACTTTATTTTGTTCTGTTCATACTTTGAGGTATTTTATACCTTTTCTGGAACTAACTTATTAACAAGATGCCACAGTGCCAGTTGCCTGTTTTCTGCTATTTTTTGTTTCAGGAAAGCTAGTAAGGAAATATTCTCAGAATTGGACTAGACAAAAGCCGAAGTAAATATTTTACCCGAAGCAACACGAAGTCTGGAGGGGAGACGAAGTGGCGCACTAGGGCGGCCACACCTGGTGGCGGCGCGGCCTAGGGGGGAGCCACTAGGGGGTGTGGGCCCCCTGGTGCTCCACCGACCTTGCCCTTTCACCTATAAAAGCCTCCCGAGACGAAAACCCTAAGTACCCGATCAAAATTCCACGAAAAAGTCTGTAGCCACCGTCATGTCCATCCCTAGACTGGGAGGGATCTGAATCTCTTCTCGGCACCCTGCCGGAGGGGAGAGATCACCCTGGAGGCCTTCTTCATCACCATGCCTGCCTCCAGTGTGATGCGTGAGTAGTTCATCCCTCGACTACGGGTCCATTTAGTAGCTAGATGGTTGGTTCTCCTCCTTTGTGCTATCATGTTTAGATCTTGTGAGCTCCGTTCATGATCAAGATCATCTATTTGTAATCTTACATGTTGTGTTTGCGGGGATCCGATGGATATTGAAATGCTATTTCAGATTGATTATTGATTCTATCATGTCTGTCATTTGTGATCTTGCATGCTTTCTGTTGTTAGTAGCTATCTTGGCCAAGTAGATGCTAGCAACTCCAAGAGGGAGTATTTATGCTTGATAGTGGGTTCATGCCTCTAGTAATCTGGGGAAGTGACAGGAATCTCTAAGGTACTAGAAGTGTTGTTGCTACTAGGGAGAAAACAACAATCCTTTGTCCATGGGACAATCATATTGTTTACTTTACACACTTTGCTTAATGCAATTATCTGTTGCTTGCAACTTAATACTGGAGGGGGTTTGGATGATAACCTGAAGGTGGATTATTAGTCATAGATGCAGTTGGATTACGGTCTATGTACAATGTTGTAATGCCCAATCAAATCTCATAGGAGTCAATATGATTAGTATATGCATGGTATGCTTTCTCGAGTCTGTCAATTTCCCCGCTGTAATTTGTTCACCCAATATGTTATTTATCTTAAGGAGAATCACCTCTAGTGAACTATGGACCCTGGTCCATCCTAGAAGGTATAACAATGGTATCATACCTACACTTGATTCAATTTTGAATTGCCTCTTAACTTGATTTGAAAATAGTTTCTGTAAGTTTGTAAAGCTTACTTGGGTTCATTTTTACTTGGTCTAGCAAGGGGTGAAAAGAACTAGAATTTTTTCTTTTGGAAATCATTTACCAGAGATGCCCAAAGTGGGCTAGTGGTTAATGTTGGCCAAAATGACCATTTGATTATATGCTTCATATTTGATTTTCTTTTTATTTGATTTTGCTTGAAAATGATCTAGATGATGTGGTATTCATAGTTACACTAATCCTTACCATTTATAGCAATCAAACATGGAAAATGCAAGCATTCATGCATTAAAGGAAATCACACATGCATTCATATAGAGTTTAATAATAAAAGTTCTTGTTAACCCTAAACTTGGGTGATTAGAACTTGATAATCTTGTTTAGTATTTTTGAGATGTTACACTTTCTTAAATCTTTATCTGAAACATATTTGCTCCAAATGGTGTCGATATCCCTTAAGTGTGTCACCCTACAGTTCGCAAATAATGTGGACATGATCGAGACCCCTCTCCGATGAATAATCAGTAGTGGGACCTGGAGATCCGTACTGACTCCCACACATTCAATGATGACTCTTGTGATCATGTGAACCTTTAATCGTAACTAAATCCCTTTGTCTCGCAATATATTACATGTCCGAGATTCGATCAGCGGTATCTCAATACCTAGTTTGATATTGTTGCCGACATGCACTCTTTTCTTGTTCCCGTGATATAACATTCTATTGATCACATCACTTGCTTGCAAGCTATTTCAATGTGATATCACCGATAGGGCTCTGAGTATATCTATCCGTCATCGAGATGAAGAAATCCCACTCTTGATCCATGAGCCTCTACATAACACCTTCGTAGCACTGAACCCACCTTTGTAGTCACCCTTTTACGGTGTGACGTTTGATGTTATCAAGATACTCTTCCGGTGTTAGTGATTAACATGATCTCATGGTCTAAGGACTAGGATTACTTTGTATGATGTTATAGCAATATAAACATAATGACTTTGATTGTCATGCTATACTTCCGATGAATGTTCATCACATCATTCCACCAATGCCGTGACCTCGTTATTAACGACATCCAATGTCCATGATCAGGAAACCTTGGTCACCCTGTTAATCAACGAGCTATTTTATATGAGAGGCATCACTAGGAACTTTGTATTTTGTTTATTAAACACACATGTATTAATGTTTCCAATTAATACAATTGTAGCATGCAAAATAAACATTTATCATAAACATGGAATAATATAATAACCACTTTATTATTGCCTCTCTGGCATATTTTCTTCACTTGCCACATTTGAACATGTCAAAAGTGATCTTGAATCCACGCTTCCCGTCTTTCACATTGACGATGTCTTCAAGCCGGAGATTGATGGACTCATTGGAGAAGTTGTCCTTGCATATCCGCATGGGATCTTATCTATCCTTGGAGTACTTATGCATCAGCTTGGCGCGGTGCTACAGGGGTTGAATCCACCTCATGAACCAGCACATGGCTAGGTCCAAGTCGGTCAGTCCTCCATCTACCAGCCACTCGATCCGCCTTACGGCACAAGAGGGTTCGTCGTCAGATGGGAGGGGGCCTTGGGATCTCAAGGTGCTGGCCTCGGTGGCGGCCCCATCAACAAAGTCGGGGTATGTGTCTTGGCGGCCAGCCAGAGGGATATCTGGGACGTAGAACTACGTTCGCTGCCATTTCTTGCAGGACTCATGCCCGATGATGTCGAGGAATCGCCGGTGAGGATGGATCTTAAAGCTAATTCTTCTGCAAATCTGTAGCTCATCCTTGGATTCTACGGACTCTCTCTTGATGGTGAAGAAATAAATAATAGATCTAACCTAGGCTTGATTCCTTGGTACCCTTCGCACAACGATATGAAATTACTGAGTATGAGGATGCTGTTGGGAGAGAGGTTATGGGGAAGTACGCGGAAGTACCAGCCGATCTTGAGGAAGAAGTCAGAGACTGATGACCCACAAGTATAGGGGGTGTATTGGAGTATTTTCGATAAGTAAGAGTGTCGAACCCAATAAGGAGCAGAAGGTGTTGACGAGTGGCTTGGAGCAGGAATTCTCTGTAAATACTTAGCAAACGGATTTTTAGGGATTTTTGATAATGCAGAAAAATAAAGTGTGAGTAAATAAAAGACAATAATAATAATTGCAGCAAGTGGCCCAATCCTTTATTTAGCATAGGACAAGCCGGTTGTATTACTTAGAATGGCCAAACGTTCTCGAGCACACATGTGAATATCGTCAAGTGCTTTCGCTTCATATAGTTGATTAATCATCTTTAGTTTGATAAGTGTTGTGTGGGTGAACCTGTGCTAATGTACTGACCTTCCTAGGACTAATACATACTTGTGACTAAACCCCTTGCAAGCATCCGCAAGTACAAGAAAGTAATTAAGATAAGAACCTAACCACAACTTTAAACTCTAAGATCCTGACATCCCTTGTGCAAAGGTTTCCCAATGGGGGTTCAGGTTTCTGTCACTCTGGCAAACCCTGTGATTAGTAGCCAAATACACAATGCATTCCCCTAGGCCCATAAAGGTGAAGTGTCATGTAGTCTATGTTCACATGACACCACTAGAAGAATAACACCACAACTTAAATAACAAACTATTGAATCTTTCTCAACACAATTCTACTACTAACAACATGACATCTCCCATGTCCTCAAGAACTAAACGAACTACTCGCAAGGCATCATATGGATCAAGATCAGAGCTGAAATAATGATAAGTAACAATCTGAACATGAATGATAATTCAATGGTTCCACTCAATAGCATCAACTACAACAAGTAATCAACACCGGGAAAGTTTCCCCTAAGAACTATGCAAGATTCAACCCAATTGTTACAACGGTATGGAGTGGTGATGATGGTTCTGGTGGAGAAGATGATGGAGATGATGGTGATGATGATCCTGATGAAGTCCAGCTTGATGGTTGTGTTGATGGCGACGATCTCCCCTCTCCGAGAAGGAATTCCCCCGGCAGAATCCTGTCTACTTGAGAGTTCTTTCTCTCTCTGTAATTTTCCACCCCGCAGAGGCGGCGGAATCTATCTATGGTAGCTCCCCAGGTATTAGGATTTCGTGGGGATAATATACGCCAAAGGGGAGAGCCAGGAGTGGGCCAGGGTGGCCACACCACCTGGTGGCATGGCCTAGGGTAGCCCGCGCCAGGGGGTGGTGTGGGACCCCTGTTGCCCAACTCCGCCCCCTTCTAGCATCCTTCGTCTTCTAGAAAAATAGGATTTTCCATGTATTTTCCCGTATTTTCTGATCTTCGGGAATTTCTCGTCCAAACATCGCCTTTTCCATCAGAATCCTGAATACAGCGGACCATCCTCCAAAAGTCATAAACCATGCAAAAACAGATGAAATAACATAAGTATCATCTCTTAATATGAAATATATCAATGAATAAAAGTAAATTATGATATAGAATAGTGATGCAAAATGGACGTATCAACTCCCCCAAGCTTAGACTTCGCTTGTCCCCAAGCGAAAACTGAGCTCAGTAAACACGACCTCAGGTTTATAGAGTGAAGAGTCGATAAAAGAATCTGGACAAGAAGCATCACATTCATCAATACATAAATCATAATAGAAGACAACTCACTATTATATAACTTAACTTGCAATAAGTAAAGGAAACACAATAAAGATAAATAAAGTAAATCATAATTGGTAATGGCAAACTTAGCCCTTGGTCAAAGAATAGTTAACAATTTGCAGGAGTTCAAACATAATGGATTTTCGATGATATCTTTCAAAGTAGTACTCACTAAGATAAGCACAGTGTGCAAAAGAAGGAACATAATAAACATGATTGAATAAATCATCATATGAATGAATGAAACACAATAACTCAATATACTTGCTGAGATAGAAGGCAATAAGTTTACTGACTCAACTAAAAAGTAAAAGATAGGCCCTTCACAGAGGGAAGAAGGGATTTCAAGTTGCATCAAGAGCTTCCAAAAATTATGTTACTTATTAGCTTTCAGCTCTCATTGCCCCTATCATAAGCATCTTTAGGTGGTTAAGGTTAAAGTGAGCAAACTATGGAGTATATTCTTGACAAAGTATAAGTTGGAAATCTCATGTCCCTTGAATAAGAGGGCCGCTCCTCATGCTACTCGAGTTTAGTTACCAGTAAGTTCTTGTCATAGTAAGTACATGTGCATCATAGAGAACCGCCAACGGGGTACCCCTTGCCCGATGATATGGAAGAATCCCCATATCAAAATGACAAGGCAAGAAGACAATGAGCATCTCAGCAATCTTCTTATTTACCATGGGAAATGGTGCTTTTTTATCTATTTCCTCTTTTCTCATCTCTTTTTTTCTTTTTCTCAATCTGTATCTCTTTTTTACAAGACGAATGCTTCATAGATTGCTGATTATGGTTATGCTACAGGTTTCCACCATGATTAGGCATGGATTAGACCAGGGCCCATGTGTTTCTCTAACACACATACAAAACTCCATGGACTTACATGTTCCCCTTTCATTTCACACCGATGACATCCATAAACAAAAGAGCATGATATCAACTGGGTACAATGTACAAGTGCAATGTTGAAAGCGTTCCTAATGGCAGCATGGTTCTGCTAATTCCCAACGTATAATTGCAAGCATATACAACTTATATGACACAATGGTTCAAGTTTATTAGGTGCAAGAAAAGTAAAGTGTGCCATCAAGTTCGTGAGAGATTTAATCACTAATTTTCACATAACAAGTTTAATTCGGAAGGTAGATAAAAACATGAATTTACTTGGAATAGCAATAGTGATAATAGGTAGGTATGGTGGACACAAATGGCATATGTTTTTGTTTAAGTATTGGATGCATGAGAAGGATTCCTTCTCAGTAAAGGTTTTAGGCTAGCAAGGCTGGGTAGCAAGCATAAGAGTTGAAGGAAACAAACAAACATACCAGTGATAAAAACAAACATGCAATCTTCCTTGGAAGCAGAAAAGATCTTAACTAGAGAATACTAAGCTTATGAGCAAATCAAGAAAGATGATGAAATCATCTTCTTTAAGAGTACTTTTATCTTTTTTCATTCAATTCTCATAATAGTGTTGCTACTGACCGAACCAGGTTTACCAAAACCAAATAAATTAACTCAATGATCCCAAAGTGATACCAATACTAAAAACAAGATCAATCATATAACAGAAATTGAAAAATAATATAAGATATACAAAAGAGTAAATGATAGAACTTCTCATTAGTATTCCATAGCGGCAACTCACACCAAGGGATACATAGATATCTAACGAGAGGGGCTTCCATAATGCAAACCATCCTACATGATAACTTCTCTATTCATGATATGACTCTACTAAAAAGGTAAAAAGATAGAAGATAGTGATGTGATACCGCGACACTCCTCCAAGCTTGAAACAAACCAAGGGATGCCAAAACCTGATGACAAATTACTCCTTTGGTGGTGGTGGTGTTCTCTTGATGAGCTTCTCAATCAATTTCCTCAAGTCCTTAATCTCGAAGGTGAGAGTACAAATCCACTCCGAGTTTTGCTCAATGCGGTTCATGATCATGTTGGGTTGTGAATCCCAGCTCGTACGATTCTTTCCCCACTCTTCCTCCTTGAAGTCTTCTTTTCATGCATGGTTAGAACGAGACATATCCCAATTGGAGGGTAGTATCTCCATAGGCATATTCTGGAATTGATGCTCATGGATAAGGGTATGGAAGGGATTCTTGGTGCGTGGAGAAGGTGATCGTGAAGCCAAGCGATTAGACAGAGTCTTCCCTCCAGTGGACTTCCGTGCAGTCTTTTTGAACCTGGCAGGGTTTGCCATCACTCCAATGCTTGCAATGGTAGTGCTGGTGTGCAGATGTTGGTCTTTCTTTGCCTCCTCTTCAACTTCACTATCACTCTCCTCCTCCTGCTCAGAGTCTTGGATATCCTCCTCCATAGGCTCCTTGCCTTTATCGTTGCGTAGACCATTGTGCTTCTAAACTTTAAGAATAGTTCCTAGCAGAAACAGATCGAAACGAAAACACGACGAGAACACGATATATGAACCTCGGGGGATCCGAGGGATTATATATTACGAAGTTTTACGACAAAAGGAAGGTACTGGGAGAAAATGGGTCAGACACGTAGTCCGAGGTGGCCACACCACCTGGTGGCGTGGCCAGGGGGACCCGCGCCAGGGGGTTGATACGTTGCTAACATATCCATAATTTTTGATGTTCCAGGCTTGGTTTTATCTACTTTCTTATGTTTTGTCCACACTTTGGAGTACTTTCTATACACTTTCTTGGACTAACCTATTAACAAGAGCCACAACACTAGCTCCCTATTTTCTGCTGTTTTTGGTTCCAGGAAAGTCAGAAAATGAATATTCTCGGAATTGGATGGGACAAAAGCCAAAGTCAGTTTTTCACCGAGGGAAACCCGGAGACAGAAAACGAGACGGAGAGGGGCCAGGGGACCGCCACACCACCTGGCCATGCGACACAGCCTAGCCCGTGCCAGGGGATGGTCTGGCCGCCTCCGGCACCCCCTCGGCCCCCCTTTCACCTATATATTACCTCCGATACAGAAACCCTAAGTACCCGATCAAAATTCCACGAAAGAGTCTGTAGCCGCCATCATCTCCATCCCTAGACCGGGAGGGATATGAAGCTCTTTCCGGCACCCTGCCAGAGAGGGGAGAGATCACCCTGGAGGCCTTCTTCATCACCATGCCTGCCTCCAGTGTGATGCGTGAGTAGTTCATCCCTCGACTACGGGTCCATGTAGTAGCTAGATGGCTGGTTCTCCTCCTTTGTGCTATCATGTCTAGATCTTGTGAGCTCCGTTCATGATCAAGATCATCTATTTGTAATTCCTACATGTTGTGTTTGCGGGGATCCGATGGATATTGATATGCTATTTCAGATTGATTATTGATTTTATCATGTCTTTGTTATTTGTGATCTTGCACGCTCTCTATTGTGAGTAGCTATATTGGCTGAGTAGATGCTAGCAACTCCAAGAGGGAGTATTTATGCTCGATAGTGGGTTCATGCCTCTAGTAATCTGGGAAAGTGACAGAAATCTCTAAGGTACTAGATGTGATGTTGCTACTTGAGAGAAAATAGCAATCCTTTGTTCATAGAACAATCATATTGTTTACTTTAAACACAATGCTTAATGCAATTATCTATTGCTTGCAACTTAATACTAGAGGGGGTTCGGATGATAACCTGAAGGTGGATTATTAGTCATAGATGCGGTTAGATTATGGTCTATGTATAATGTTGTAATGCCCAATCAAATCTCATAGGAGTCAAGATGATTAGTATATACATGATTGCTTTCTCAATGTTTGTCAATTGCCCCGCTATAATTTGTTCACCCAACATGTCATCTATCTTAAGGAGAGCCACCACTAGTAAACTATGGACCCCGGTCCTTTCTTTTATCATCAATCTACAACTGTTTACTGCTTTCTGTTTACTTTTTGCAAACTATTACTTTCTTCCACACAATACGTTTAATCCTTTGTTTTTAGCAAAACCGGTGAGATTGACAACCTCACTGTATGTTGGGGGCAAAGTTCTGTGGTTGTGTTGTGCAGGTTTCCACGTTGCTGCTGGCGCCGGTAGTGTGCCCTGCCAAAGTCCAGCTAGCAACACCTTTGAGGTGTTTCCTTGCTCCTACTGGATTGATAACCTTGGTTTCATAACTGAGCGAAACTTACTGTTGTGCTCATCATACCTTCCTCTTGGGGTTCCCCAACAAGCTCGTTATTACACGAGTCAACAAGTGATTTTCTAGCGCCGTTGTCGGGGAGTCAAGGACATCTTCACAAGGGGAGTCCCTCATAACCAATCTCTGTACTTTGTTATTTTTGTTTTGCTTAGTTTACCTTTTTGCTTTGTTTGCTTGTTTCTTTATCAAAAACACAAAAAATTAGTTTTACAAGTTTGCTTTCTTAAAAACACAAAAAATGACTACTCTGGAAAATACTAAGTTGTGTGACTTCACTAGCACCAATAACAATGATTTTATGAGCACACCTATTGCTCCACCTGTTCCTGAAGCTACTTTCTTTGAAATAAAACCTACTTTACTCAATATTGAAATGAGAGAACAATTTTCTGGTATTGGTAATGAAGATGCTGCTGCTCATCTAAATAACTTTGTTAAACTTTGTGAGACGCAAAAGCATAGGGATATCGATGGAGATATTATTAAGCTTAAATTGTTTCCTTTGTCTTTGAGAGGAAAAGCTAAAGAATGGTTGAATTCCTTAACTAGGAATAGTATTGATTCTTGGACTAAATGCAAAGATGCTTTCATTGGAAAATACTATCCTGCTACTAAGATTATATCTATGAGAAGTGAAATAATGAAGTTTAAACAATCTGATAATGAACATGTTGCTCAAGCTTGGGAAAGAATGAAATCTTTGGTAAAGAATTGTCCCACTCATGGACTGACTGCTTGGATGATTATCCAAAACTTTTATGCAGGATTGAACTATTCTTCAAGAAATCTATTGGATTCTGCTACTGGAGGTACCTTTATGACCATTACTTTGGGTGCTGCAACAAAGGTTCTAGATAATACGATGGTTAACTATTCTGAATGGCATACTGAGAGAGCTCCACAAGGTAAGAAGGTAAATTCTCTTGAAGAAACCTCCTCCTTGAGTGATAAAATTGATGTTATTATGTCTACGCTTGTTAATGGGAAAGCCCATATTGATCCAAATAATGTTCCTTTAGCCTCTTTGGTTGCTCAAGAAGAGCAAGTTGATGTGAACTTTATAAGAAATTATAATTTTGGCAACAATGCTTATGGTAATAACAATTATAGGTCTTACCCTCCAAATAATACTTATGGTTATAATGGCAAACCTGGAACACCTAGTGAAGGAAGAATTTTAGAAGTTGAAAGATACACTAAAAACTTCATGCAAATGCAATATGAACAAAATAAATTATTTACTAAAACTATGGAGGAACAATCTACCATTTTGAAGAATATTAGTCATCAACTTGAGAGTTTAAATAGGGAAATTCCTAGTTTGCAATTGAAACTTTCTAATGGTGAAAGAAATATATCATCTTTGTCTGAAGCACAATCCTCTTTGATTAATAAAATGGCTGCTAAACCAGAAACTAATGATAATCCCTTTGCAGCCACTAATGCCATACAAGTAAGAATTGATGAAAATGTTAGACTATTAGCTGAATTGCATGCTAAGTGGGAAAGAGATGATGAAATTGCTATAAACATTAGTGTTTCTACTATCACTACCACTAGTGTTGAGGCTAGTAATAGCTCTACTACTTTAGATGATAATTATGATTTTGATCTTGATGGTTGCAACATCTCTGAAGTTATTAAGTTCCTACAAAATCTTTCTAAAAGTCCTAATGCTAGTGCTATGAATATGACCTTTACAAAACACATTACTGATGCTCTCATAAAGATTAAAGAAGAAAATATGAAACATAAAGCTTCTATTCCTATAAAACAAGAAGATGGCTGGGAACCCATCATCAATATGAAAGTGAATGATTTTGATTTCAAAGCTTTATGTGATCTTGATAGTAGTGTTTCTATTATCCCTAGAAGGATTTATGATATGCTTGATTTGCCACCATTGGAAGATTGTTATTTGAATGTCCCACTTGATGATAATGCTAAAAATAAACTCATGGGGATCATTAATGATGTTCTTATTATGGTTAACAATACCTATGTCCCCGTTGATTTCTATGTTTTGGATGTTGAATGCAATGCTTCTTGTCCTATTACTTTGCAAAGACCTTTTCTTAGAACCGTTAGTGCCATCATTGATATGAAAGAAGGCACCATTAAATATCAACTTTCACTAAAGAAAGGTATATAACACTTCCCTAAAAAGAGAGAGAATATTTCTTTTGCCTCTCCTATGAAAACAAAATTTGCTCTTAATACTTCTTCATTTGAGAACACTTGATCATTTTTCTCGCTTCTTATGCCTAACTTAAAGTCGTTAAGAAAAGTACTTATTGGGAGATAACCCAAAAGTTTTAGATGAGTCTTGGGGAAGTTATTACTTCAGTAATAACTGCTCCTTATCCTTTTTATTTGCTTTTTGTGCCAAGAGTAACCTCTAATGAGAGAGAAGTAATGATTGGGAAAGTTGTTGTCCCGAAACAGATTCCTGTGCTTCACCGTAAAAATTCGTGTAAAATCTCTGTAAGTCCTTTTGAGGCTTAAATTTTTGTGCTTCTGCCCCAGGTTGTTATATAACTTTCGTTAGTTCAACACTTTTTGATTGGAGCAACATAAAGTCTTCGAAAAAATTCGTCTTTACCTGCTGGTCTGTTTTGATAGATTTCTGGCTTTATTTGCATTTGCTTCTTGTTGGTTCCTTTTTGAGTTCTTTTAGGGAATTGAGCTTTTTGAGGGAAGTGCTACAGTATCTTGTGTTTTAATGGAAGTTTTATTTGTGTTGGAACTGAACCTAAAGACCTATTATCTTGAGTGCATTAATGTTGCTAATTAAGATTGTGTGAAGTTTTGTATAAAGGAAAATTTTTAGGTGTATGGAAGGAATGAGTAATGAGATGAAGGATGGACTAAAGCTCAAGCTTGGGGATGCCACGCGTGTCACCCCAAGAAATATCCAAGATGTACAAGCGACAAAGCTTGGGGATGCCCAAGGCATTCCCTTCTTCCTCAATAAAAATCTTAGGTTTCTTCCAAACACTTCATTTTTATTGTTTCATCCATAGTTGTGTTGTTCTTCAAGCGTCTTATTTTTCGTTTTTCATTTTGGTTTTTGTTCGCTTGGTTTTATAAGTTTTCTGAATAAATTGGTTGGACACCCTCTTTCATGCATTGGTTTTCAAATAGTTTGGTTTGGATTGGAAAAGAGTAGGAAAGTTCATGCTTAAGTGGTAAAGAGAGCTTGTTTTTGACTGTGGCCTACGCTTTGTCATGCCATGCTTGATATTGTTTTGGCTTTATGCTTAGTATTCTTTGCTGTAGAATGACATATTATAAACAATTGAGATTGCTTAATGTGCCTTGGAAGAATCATGCGTTGTTTTAGCATATTAAAGCATAGTATTGTGGTATTCTCCTTTGATGCTTTATTTGGGTTGACTTGGCGCATGCTCACACCATGTTATGACTATCCCAAGTCACCATACCCTTTATGATCCTTTAGTTTTCAACTTGTAGTATCACTTTATGCTTTGATTAAAGATGTTTTGTCGCTCTGCATGATTATGGCCATTATTGCTCTCTTAGTTTGTCGCTCCCAGTCTTTTGCTAGCCTCCATAACCAAGTGTGAGTTCTAGTCATGCATCCAACTCCTAAAACCAAGTAATTACAAAGACTCCACCATACCTACCTATTATCATATGCTATTCCAAGTATATTCATGTTTTTGTCTACCTTTCTAATTAAACTTGTTATGAGAAAACTAGTGATTAAAGGTCTCACGAACTTGATGGCACACCTTACTTTTCTTGCATTAATAAACTTGAACCATTGCGTCCATATTTCTTGCATATATGCTTGCGCTTTATAAGTTGAAGTTAGCAGAACCATGTATCATGGGGAACACTTTCAACATTGCACTTGTACTTTGTACCCCGTTGATATCATGTTATTTTGCTTATGGATCCCGGTGGTGAGAAATAAAAGGGGAACTTGTAAGATAATGGAGTTTGTATTTGTGTTAGAGAAACGCCTAGGTCACTAGTCTAAGCCATGCCTAATCATGGTGGAAACTTGCAGCATAACCATAATGAGCACTCTATGAAGCATCCTCAATAAAAACCTATGCAAATAGCAAATAAAAAGATCGGTGAGATGCTCATTGTCTGCTTGCCTTGTCATTTTGATTAGGGGATAGCTCCTGTATCATGTGCAAGGGGTACCCCGTTGGCGGTTCTCATGATACATATGTACTTACAAGGACAAGAGCTTACTTGTGACTAAAGTTGAGTAGCATGAGGTTCGGTCTTCGTAAGTAAGGGGCAAGAGATTTCGGCTTATAACTTGTAAAGCATAACCTCTTAGTTGTGTCACTTTAACCTTAATCACCTTCAATATGCTTATGATAAGGGCAATGAGAGCTGAAAGCTAATAAGTACCATAATTTTTGGAAGCTCTTTATGAAACTTGAATCCCTACTTCCTTCTATGAAGGCCTTTCTTTTACTTTTATGTTGAGTCTCCACCTTCTATCTTTATGCGCCTACTTTGAGAGCATAGTGGCCATTCTTTGTTCTATGTGCATTGTCCCAAGACTTGTTGATTGATGCATAGCTTTGATATTGCTTGTTTTAAACTATTTGTATCTAGTCACACTTATGAACTTTGAAGGTGTCCTACGCATTTATGTTTGCTACTCTATGAGGGACAAGTTGAAGGCCACTATGCTATGTTTTCTTTATGTGAAATAAACAAACGTCTTGCAAAGTATTGTTATTCATGAATCTTTTGTTTGTGCCTTTTCATGTTGCAACATAGTTGCTTTGTCTTATTGTTAGAACTTTGTCTTTCATGCTATGTTGAAGTACTATGATCCCAGCTATCAATGTTTTACAAATATTTTGATCAAGTTTATGATGGTGCATGTCACCTCAAAAATTATTCTTTTTTTATCACTTACCTACTCGAGGACGAGCAGGAGTTAAGCTTGGGGATGTTGATACGTTGCTAACGTATCCATAATTTTTGATGTTCCATGCTTGGTTTTATCTACTTTCTTATGTTTTGTCCACAATTTGGAGTACTTTGTATACACTTTCTTGGACTAACCTATTAACCAGAGCCACAGTGCCAGCTGTCAGTTTTGTGTTCTTTTTGGTTCTAGGAAAGTCAGAAAATGAATATTCCCTGAATTGGACGGGACAAAAGCCAAAGTCAGTTTTTCACCGAGGGACACCCGGAGTCAGAATACAAGACGGAGAGGGGCCAGGTGGCCGCCACACCACTTGGCCGCGCGGCCTAGCCTGGCCCGCGCCAGGGGGTGGTCTGGCCACCTCCGGCACCCCCTCGGCCTCCCCTTTCGCCTATATATTGCCTCCGATACAAAAACCCTAAGTACCCGATCAAAATTCCACGAAAGCGTCTGTAACCGCCGTCACCTCCATCCCTAGATCGAGAGGGATCTAAAGCTCTTCCCGGCTCCCTTCCAGAGAGGGGAATTCACCCTGGAGGCCTTCTTCATCACCATGCAAGCCTCCGATGTGATGTGTGAGTAGTTCGTCTTTGGACTACGGGTGCATGTAGTAGCTAGATGGCTGGTTCTCCTCCTCTGTGCTATCATGTCTAGATCTTGTGAGCTCCGTTCATGATCAAGATCATCTATTTGTAATTCCTACATGTTGTGTTTGTGGGGATTCGATGGATATTGAGATTCTATTTCAGATTGATTATTGATTTTATCATGTCTTTGTTATTTGTGATATTGCACGCTCTCTATTGTGAGTAGCTATATTGGCCGAGTAGATGCTAGCAACTCCAAGAGGGAGTATTTATGCTCGATAGTGGGTTCATGCCTCTAGTAATCTGGGAAAGTGACAGAAATCTCTAAGGTACTAGATGTGATGTTGCTACTTGGGAGAAAATAGCAATCCTTTGTTCATAGAACAATCATATTGTTTACTTTAAACACAATGCTTAATGCAATTATCTATTGCTTGCAACTTAATACTAGAGGGGGTTCGGATGATAACCTGAAGGTGGATTATTAGTCATAGATGCGGTTAGATTATGGTCTATGTATAATGTTGTAATGCCCAATCAAATCTCATAGGAGTCAAGATGATTAGTATATACATGATTGCTTTCTCAATGTTTGTCAATTGCCCCGCTATAATTTGTTCACCCAACATGTCATCTATCTTAAGGAGAGCCACCACTAGTAAACTATGGACCCCGGTCCTTTCTTTTATCATCAATCTACAACTGTTTACTGCTTTCTGTTTACTTTTTGCAAACTATTACTTTCTTCCACACAATACGTTTAATCCTTTGTTTTTAGCAAAACCGGTGAGATTGACAACCTCACTGTATGTTGGGGGCAAAGTTCTGTGGTTGTGTTGTGCAGGTTTCCACGTTGCTACTAGCACCAGTAGTGCGCCCTGCCAAAGTCCAGCTAGCAACACCTTTGAGGTATTTCCTTTCTCCTACTAGATTTATAACCTTGGTTTCATAACTGAGGGAAACTTACTGCTGTGCTCATCATACCTTCCTCTTGGGGGTCCCCAACGATCTCGTTATTACACGAGTCAGTAGGGGTGGTGTGAGCCACCCTGGCTCCATTTCAGTCCCTATTTCGCTTTGTTGCTTTCCTTGTTGGATAAAAACTGCAAAAATATAATTGGACAAATTTTTCGCGGACTTTTTCTTACCAGAACTGCTACCTATTCGAAAACAGACTCTGCAGGTCTCTGAAGTTGGTATTTAGTAGATTCTTCCAGAGTCATTGCTTGAATAACATCAATATCTTCATCTTCATACACATATTGCTCGAGTCATGAAACCTTTCACTATCTTATTACACCATTTTCTCCAATAACCTGGAAAATTCTTTCACACAAAACTTCACACAATTCTCATTAGCAACATTAGTGTAAGCGAGGTAATACACCTTTTTAGTCCAATTTCAAATGAAATCCATCAAAACATAATCTACTATAGCAACTCCTTCCGAAAACCCAAAAAGAATTAAAAAAGGAAGTCGATTTAAGAGGCAAATGCAAGAGTGGCAAAAATCTGTCAAAACAGACCAACATGTGAATATCATATTTTTTTGAAAATCTTCTATTTCTCAAATAAAATGTGCAAAACTAACAAAAGTTAAATAAAAACCTGGGGCAGAAGCACAAAATATTACAGCTCAATTCGACATTCAGAGATTTTTCACGAATTTTTACAGCAAAGCACAAAAATCTGTTTCGGGACAATAACTTCCCCAAATCTTACTTCTCTCTCGTTAGAGTTGATCTTGGCACAAAAACTAAACAAAAGGATAAGGAGAGGTTATCGCAGAAGCAATAACTTCCAAGACTCAAAGAAACAAAAACAAACTGAAAGCAAAAATATATTGGGTTGTCTCCCAAAAAGCTCTTTCTTTATAGCCATTAAGATGGGCATGATAATTTCAATGATGCTCACATAAGAATATGAATTGAAGTGAAAGAGAGCATCAAGAAGAAAAAATATACATGTTTAAGCCTAACCCACTTCCTATGCAAGGGAATTTTGTAAGAAAATAAATTGTTGAAACCTGAGGCTGCTAGCATAGGAAGGCAAAACAAGTGCAACATAAAGATTTTCAGCATAAAACGAGGAAACTTAATATTATTGAGATGCATTAGAACCGTATTCCCTCTCTCATAATAACTTTCAGTATCATGCATAAATTTAACGATATAACTACCACAAGAACCATTATAGGAATGATCACTTATCCTAACAGAAAACACAGGGACACTAGCTCTCATAACACTACTTTGTGAAGCATACTAGAAGTATCTTTAAAGAGGATAGTGTGTCCATCTTCTACATATTTAGTGACAAAGTCTTTCACATTTGCAACTACAGGTTCACCATCCACTTGTTCATTAGGTTCAACAGATTTATTTGTACTTTCATTAACCATACTAGCTATCATAGAATGTTCCTTTACTTTAACCGGGAAAGGTATTTTCTCAATGTAAGGATCAGGTAAAACATGATTAGCAGTATAAACTTCAGTATTTCTTGCAGGAACACAATTAGCAGTATCTTTATAAGGTTCATGATACTTATTCCACTTCTTTTTAGAAACTTCAATATAGGAAGCAAAAGCCTTAAAATAAGTTGCAATAGCTTGAGAGTCTAGAGCATAAGCATTTTTAATATTTTGAAAATCATCAGTTCCCATAAAAGATTGAATGCATTCATAATCATAATTTATACCTGACTTTCTTCCTTTATCATTCTCCCATGCTTCAGCATTGTCTTGAATACGGTCTAGAAGATCCCATTTAGCTCCTTCTTCCATGCGTGTAAATGATCCAGCACAAGAAGCATCCAATAAATCCTTATCATGAAGAGAAAGACTTGCATAAAAGTTATTTGATAATAATGTTGTTGGGGAGCTCATGAATAGGACATTTGAGCATTAGTAACTTCAATCTCTCCCAAGCTTGAGTTGTACTCTCTCCATAAAGAGGCAAAAAGTTGTATATTTGATTCCGATCTTTATGAATCTCACTAGGAGGATAAAATTTAGAATAAAAGAGAGGTACTACTTCCTCCCATTCAAGAGCTTGACCATTCTTTAGCAGCTTATACCATTCTCTAGTTGTTCCTTTCAGTGATAATGAGAATAACTTCTTCTTGACTTGATCTGTTGTAATACCTGCACACTTGAACAACCAGCATAATTCGTGTATAAAGATCAACTGATCACCAGGATGGACAGTTCCATCTCCAACACAATAGTTATCCATAACACGATCAAAAATTCTTGTGGGTATCTTAAAAGTATCATTCCCAGTAGGTGGTGGTTCATCTACTACCTTAGCAGTGGTAGTAGCATTACGAAATAAGAAACTAAGTGAATTATCCATATTGAAATAAAGCAACTAACAAAAGTAAACAATACTCACCGTAGAAGTTTCCTTTACCTGTTCTACTCTCCAATAGTGCTTCACTCCCCGGCAATGGCGCCAGAAAATAGTCTTGATGACCCACAAGTATAGGGGGTGTATCGCAGTATTTTTGATAAGTAAGAGTGTCGAACCCAATGAGGAGCAGAAGGTGTTGACGAGTGGCTTGGAGCAAGAATTCTCTATAAATACTTAGCAAACAGATTTTTATGGGATTTTGATAATGCAAATAAATAAAGTGCGAGTAAATAAAAGAAAATAATAATAATTGCAGCAAGTGGCCTAATCCTTTCTTTAGCAAAGGACAAGCCGGTTGTATTACTTAGAATGACCAAACGTTCTCGAGGACACATGGGAATATCTTCATGTTCTTTCACTTCATATAGCTGATTAATCTTCTTTACTTTGATAAGTGTTGTGTGGGTGAACCTATGCTAATGTACCGACCTTCCTAGGACTAATACATACTTGTGATTAAACCCCTTGCAAGCATCCGCAAGTAAAATAAAGTAATTAAGATAAAACCTAACCAGAACTTTAAACTCTAAGATCTTGACATCCCTTGTGCAAAGGTTTCCTAACGGGGGTTCAGGTTTCTGTCACTCTGGCAACCCCTGTGATTAGTAGCCAAATACACAATGCATTCCCCTAGGCCCATAAAGGTGAAGTTTCATGTAGTCTATGTTCACATGACACCACTAGAAGAATAATACCACAACTTAAATAAAAAACTATTGAATCTTTCTCAACACAATTCCACTACTAACAACATGACTTCTCCCATGTCCTCAAGAACTAAGCGAACTACTCACAAGACATCATATGGATCAAGATTAGAGATGAAATAATGATAAGTAACAATCTGAACATGAACGACAATTCAATGGTTCCACTCAATAGCATCAACTACAACAAGTAATCAATACCGGGAAAGTTTCCCCTAAGAACTATGCAAGATTCAACCCAATAGTTACAGCGGTATGGAGTGGTGATGATGGTGCTGGTGGAGATGATGATGGAGATGATGGTGATGATGATCCCGATGAAGTCCAGCTTGATGGTGGTGTTGATGGCGACGATCTCCCCTCTTCGGGAAGGAATTCCCTGGTAGAATTCTATCTGCCGGAGAGATCTTTCTCTCTGTAGTTTTCCGCCACGAAGAGGCGGCGGAATCTTTCGGTGGTCGATCCCCAGGTATTAGGGTTTCGTGGGGATAATATATGCCAACAGGGAGAGCCATGAGTGGGCTAGGGTGGTCACACCACCTAGTGGCGCGGCCTAGGGTAGCCCTCGCCAGGGGTGGTGTGGCCCCCCTTGGCCCAACTCCGCTCCCCCTTCTGGCATCCTTCGTCTTGTGGAAAACTAGGATTTCCAATGTATTTTTCTAGATTTTCTGATCTTTGCGAATTTCGCCTCCAAACAGCGCCTTTTCCATCAGAATCCTGACTGCAACGGTCCATCCTCCAAAAGTCATCAACCATGCAAAAACAGATGAAATAACATAATTATCATCTCTTAATATGAAATATATCAATGAATAACAATAAATTATGATATAGAATAGTGATGCAAAATGGACGTATCAGAGACTGGTAGGCTTACGCCACACACCAGTTGGGACTTGAGGTAGACCTTTTCTCTGGCTTGGGGAGAAGGGACCACCTCGCTGCTCGTGCCGGCCGCCAGACCAAGCCCTCCATCGCAGGAAGACGGCCTTCCACGATAAGTTCTTGGAGTTGTTCGGTGGAGAGGTCAGAGACCCTCCACACCCCCTTGTGGGAGTCAGCATCTTCTTCTGCAGTGTCTGGTGTCTCTCGTTTTTTGTCGTCGCCGGTGGATTCCACCACGGTGGAGATTGGCACCACCACTCCCTCCGGCGGGACGAAAACACCCTGTGAAGGATCGACCGTAGCCTCGGGGACTGCCGACGTTTAAGGTGTGCTGCTGTTGGAGGCCATTGCATGGATGGATGGAGATTTGGGAGAGAAAGTAGTCTGGCTAGGGTTTTCTGCTGAGGGAGCTCGAACGGTCATGTGGCAGAAGGAAGAAGAAGACGCAGGGAAGAATGCAAGTAATAGAAAAATGCCTAAGCCCTAGTAAATATTTATAGACCCTAGCATCAAGATTCATGCAAAGGAGTCTAACGGATACAACATTGCCAACATGTGGATGGACGTGCATGGTAATTTCGCAACGTCCCCCGATTTGCCGCTTAATGTTTTGGATTTTGCGCACGTGAAAATAGCTAATGATCAGTTCACTGCTATATGTGAGTTTCGAGGTAGCGTAGGCTGTAGCCTATGTCATCCTTCTGACCGTTGTAGTGGAAGAGTCACATCCAAAGATTCCATGGAAGATGGAAGCTATCCGACTCTAGAAGACAGGACTTGAAGAATCTCCGGCTACATTACGAAGACAGAGATGATTGCAGGGTTCTTTGGGAGACCTTTGAGATATTGCTTGATGAATTGCCAACATCACCTAAACGGAGCATTTAAGATTGAAAGGCAAGACAGCGCAAGATCTCGAAGTCCTCCGGGGGCTACTATTGGGGATATGCTAAATGGGTATCACCATTTCATGTCTCTAATCTGGCTAACCCAGGTGGCCCACAGTTGGTAGCATGGCCCATGGCCTACTGGGTAGCCTAGTTAGACAGATCTAGAAGGGAGGCCCATGCAGGATATAGGAAGGCTATGTAGGAGTCATCGACCTACTAGGAGCCTTGGAGTACAAGACACGAAGACTAGTTAGTATTAGTGTAGGACTCTGTAACTTGTCTAGCAAAGTTCTTTCCCTATAACCCTAGGTTATAGTACCTTTATAAGCTAGACCTATGGGAGCCTTTAAGGCACAATTCATAACACCCTCACACAGTGAACCAATCTTTGTAACTCGACGTATTGCCATTGTAGTGATTTATAGCAGGAGTAGAGTTCTGCCACCATTATGGGACTTGAACCTGGGTAAGCTGTGTTACCTTGTACCCGCCAACTCGCCGCCTTCCCCCACCTCTCTAAACATGCTCTGTGAGGAACCCTGCATGGCGTACTCGTCGGCAATACCACAACATTGAGAGTTTCTTTTAAGAGACACTAACTTCATTAGCATTAAATCCACTAGCCCTCAGCATTTCATAATCAAATTCCTTGAATTCGTCAAAGACATTGTTCAAGACGAATCGTGCTTTGTCTTTCACATTTTTTGCTATGACCTTGCGGTCCATTGGAAAAATCAAGTAACTCCTTTCCTTGACAATACTCAGTAACGCTTCACTTTCTAATCTTATGTGAAACTTACTTCTAGGATTTTCTCGTATTTTAGTTTACCATCACTTTACTTTGTAGTTCATAGGTATGTCATATTCCGATAACATGAAAAACGATTCATGAATATCTCCATACAAGATGTAGGGTACATTTTCAAATCCTACTTCATGTAGCAAAAACACTAGTGGGGAAACATAATGATCATTATCGTTGATTCTTTCCTTTATGAAGAGATGCATTCTGGAACATGTTCTGTTGCGCTCCTCAACATTCTGATATGGGGTTATGAACCCTCATCGTGTTTCTACTATCTTCCATTTTCTTCATTGTCAAGAACATAGTTTTCCTCGAGAATACACCAAAGTTTCAGCAATACTAGTTTTGCCTATCTTTTGGTTTTAGTCATGGATTTCGTATTCAAAGTTTCCAATGAATACTCTACTAGGACTTGTACGTTGTTGCTTCGGTGATATCTAATAAGTCCAAGGCTTCGACGACAATCCATACAAGATATGGTGCTGATCTCATGAATTCAGACGGTTCACTTTGTTCTAAATGAGTGTTCGCTATCTCCAACTAATGGTCTTTACACTAACACTACAACGATTCGTTTAGCGCCATCTATTCACCCACTTAATATCAAATATCACAGTGTGATATTTTGCACTTCAACGTATTAAAATGCATCGCATTTCACAAGTCTTTATGCCAATCATATAATGTTGAATCTTATCACTATTGATCAAATCATAGTAATTTGACTCCTTTTTTTATTTCAATGCCCCTTGATGCTGAATTTTTTGATCTTATCAAATAGTTTCATTGCTTATGTTTTATTTGTTAAACACTTTACTAAAATTCAAAAACTAAAAAATGCTAATCATCACTTCATTGAAATACGATACATCAAATATGTATTTTATTTCAACAATTGATCAAACACTTTATATTAACACAATATGCGGTGTTTTAGTTATCCAGTCGAAGTTGGGCATGATTCATATGTGAGAAGATATCAAATGACTTTCACATATTATCAACATAACTTTGAATCTCAAACAATGGTTTCATTCACAATGAATATATCATTAAGTTGGGTATTTTCAAGACATTTCAATATTTTACAAATGTTCATGCATTATCAATTAGTTTCACAACACGGATAATTCACACATAATCGAAAACCCATATGAACACAAATAGAAATAATTTATAAAAGTAGAACAACTATTTGTTACAAACTCATATGAATAACCATCTCAAGAAGTGTGAGATAGATTAAGAAGTTCACAAGACAAGGATTAAAATAATTATCCAAAAATGATAAACTAAGTAATAAATGTCGAGGGAGAGTGTTGTCGGCTATCATCATCATGTTCGCCATCAACACGCAATATCACCTCCTTTATAGCAAGCAGCTCTCATGCAAAAGGACATATTTTCACAAACAGAGCAAGTATAAAATACTTGAATACTGCAACAAGTGTTTGCAAGATTATAAAATTTACAAAATTGTATATCATATATATACCATCGTCATTGATGACCTCTCCGGCAATGGGTTCAACCTTCACATTCCTCAAATGTGATATGAACTCATGGAAATCCTGTGTTTCCCCATCACCTTCCTCTTCCACAAAGTAAACAAGCCTTATGTACGCATCATGCATGCTCTCCAAGTGACTCTCCAGGCAAGCGTGTTCCTCCACCTTTATGGAAAGGAAGTCTCCAACCAACTCATGTTTCCACATGTGCACCTAGTCTGCGAACTCCGATATAAGCTGATCGAACATCGTATGTGGGTCAAGATTGCCCACAACTGAATGTAGTTCGTCTACCATTTAGAAACGCATTGTCACTAAAACGAAGGTGGAAATATCACGAGGGTAGTAGCGGTCTTCCCGCTGCTGTGGGGTCTCATAGAAATATGGTTGTGCCAAATCCATCTCGTAGTGTGTGTAGTCAACTAAGTCATTCTCACTAAGGAGTATATTCATATGCACAAGCCACTCAAGGAAGTTGGATCCATCGATTTTGAGATTCTCACCATCTAACCAATTGTCAACCCGGAAAGAAGCATCGGGGAGAACCATTTCTACATTTACAATTACAAGAAGGATTTTAGACTGATTTTATAATTATATGAGTTAAACAAGAACTCCACTAAAACTACTATCACTAAAAAGGTTTTAGTGATTACACCATCCCCATTCACTATACTGCCCCCGATCATCACGGTCGGCGATATAGTTGCAAAGGTGGACGCCGAAACATCGATCACATCATTCATGTGACTTGTGCATGATCATTCAATCATCCATGTTCCGAGGCCATCTATGTACATGCTAGGCTCACCAACTCAACCTTACGTGTATTTGTTGTACAACATGGCTTACACCCACCGTATGCGAACGCAGTTATGTGTGACACCCGATCGTCATGGCGAGCCTCATAACGGAGAACTTTCTTGGTGGTACGCACTAAGGGAGAACATTTTTGTTGGTATTATGTTGAGGGGTCATATTATTTATGATACCATCGAGTATATAATACTAGAACAAAAAATATGCACAAACAATAAACATCATATGTAAGTGTGATGCGATATGGTCCTTTGCACTATGATCTCCATCCCACGTCTCTGAGTCCGGTTCCAGGGTTTCGGTGTCATGGACACCAGGGTTGTAGTCAACCGTCACGATGACCATTACTATTACTTAGCAACAGAAAGTAAACTACTTTACCTTGACTACGACCGTACCACATCACAACTCCCCTGCAAAACAAAGTTAAATGCCTCTACTTTATATTTGCATGTTTTACATCGCTGTTAGGGCTTTCGCACAAGAACCGTTCTTACCTACGAACTTCAACCACAACATGTATCAAATAGTTGTTTATAATACACCCCTTTCGGGGCCCTTCGTTGCAAATGGCATAGCAACTAATGCGAGAGAGACAGACACCCCCAAAGCCACTTTATACGATACAAGCCATATGTTAAGCATAGACCAGTCACACAAATGAACACGTAAAGTCGGTTGGCTCCTTCATCAAGCATTATTGAGGTATGCACAAGATCAACACGCACACGCTACATCTCGTGTGTTCTACCTGTACTAGTAGTACTACACATAGATCTATCGCTGATACCACTATAGGTGTTCGTGCATGAAAACAATACAATTGTCCTATGCCAAGAACCCTAATGACAGGACCTATCTATTAGAAATGCAGTAATGGGAGGGGATTGTCGCAAACTTACCCTTGAAGACCGAAAAGAATTGTCAATGCTCAAGAAAGTGTGGCTGATGTAGACATACCGATGCCGACCTCAGGATCGTGTTGAAGTCCAATGGATCATGCGGCTCCGACGAATCCTAGTTCCCCAAGTGTTGCACATTTGAGGGAGTTACACACGTTCGGTTCCTAATGATGACTCCCGCTCCTCCGATAGTCTGATCCAGCAGTAGTTGTGGAAGTAGACCTTCTGGATCTGAATCCAGCAATGCGACGGTACTCCGCGGTGAAGAAGTCTCCTGCTTGCATAGTCCTGACTTGGGACCACGATCACGGGAGAGAGAGAATTAACTGGAGGTATCCCCAAAAGAGTAGGAACCTTTATTGATTATTGGTGTATTTATTTCCTCAAGATGCCTCTCTTTATATAAGGGAAAAAGGACCACATGTGGCTTTAGCTAAGCCATGTGGGACTAAATAAGAGAGAGGGGAGAGGGGGGCTAGCCGCTAATGGCCAGGGCCCAAGTGGGCCCCACGCAAGGTCCCTTGGCCTAGTGGGCTACCTCCCCTCCTTCCTCCCTTCGGTCTTTCCCTCTGGGCCCTTTTCCGTTAGGGATTTTGGCCCAATAGGTATTTAACCATTTTGATTTCCTTTTCTTTTATTAAATAATTATAAATAAATGATTAAAACAATATTTAACATTTACTTATGTATTAGTCAACCCTCGTGGCTATGGAACTCTTTCCACACCACTCCGGACATCCTCCAGTGTAACATCCCAAATCTTTAATCAAGGTTAATCAAGATCCAAATCACCTAAGTTAGGGTTAACAAAAACTTTTTCCATTTTAAAATATTTAAGCATGCATACGAGTGTTGCATTTAAATAGGAGTTGTTTGAAATGCCATTATTGTGTGTTCTAGTGGTTGTAAAATGGTTCTATGATGAATGTCACATCATCTAGATCATTCCCAAGCAAAAACCAAAGAAAAAGAAATCAAATACAATTAATAATGGAAATGGTCACTTTTGCTATTTTAATCAACTAGCCCACTTTGGGTATTCCTAGCACTCAAATTCCAACAGAGACAATTGTGGATCTTTGCACCCCTTGCTAGTACAAGTTATGAGGTACCAAGGCCCACTTTGTGACCTCCCAAAAACATTCAAACTCTAATTTTAAATGACAATTGAAAATGGAATCTAGTTCATATGTATAGATCACACTTCCAAAAACCATCCAAATAAACTCCATTTAAAAATCCCAAGTAACCACGGAGGTTTTAGCATATGACAAACCACTCCACCAAAAATCTCTAAAAAATTCAAAAGTTTTCTTCATGCGGCCATTTAATCAAACACTTGGCATGCACTGATCACACTCTAGTTTAGGTTCACTGTTTCTACAGGGTTTTCTCACCCATTTGCACCCCATTTAATCCCTCTTTCCCTCTTTGATCAAACCAAGCAGCAACCAGCCCATCCCCTAGTCCCCAGAGCCAGTACCATGCCACCCCGAGGCCATGCTCGCGGGCCAACCTTGCCAACGCCACAACAGACCGCCAACCCCTCTCTGCCGCTCCAGGAAGCAAGGTGTGACCTCACCGCCATCCACAGTCCACCCCACGACCACTGCCACACACTGGACCACCGAGGACAAGCCCCACGCTTTCCTCTCTGCGCCGCGCCAGAGCACGTCAGAGCGCCATCACCGCCAGCACGCCACATGCCGCGCCTCGACACCAGACCGCTCATGCCGCTCCACCTTGACGACTTCACCCTGCCAGACACGGTCGTAACCCGCCGCACGACCCACACTCGCCGGGAACCACGTCGAGCACCAGCTCTGTCTCCCAAAGCATGCGACGCTCCCGACCGTTAGCCACCGCCCCTTACATCACCATAAAGCTATAGAGGACCGCCAGGAGGCAAGCCACCGTCCTCCTACGCCGCCCATGCCGATAGCACCCTGTATCGTCATCATCGACGAGCTCGCCATTGCCCCCTCGGTCCCCTCCTCGAGCCTATATAAGTAGGACTTCCCCAGCCTCAATCGGCACACCATTCAACTCCCCTCTCACCACCAGTCCTTCCCCACCTCTCGCCGGAGCAGCTCGAGTAGCCAGTCCTCGGAATTGAGCCGGAGATAGCCGCAGCAGAGGAGGAGACTCTGCCGTTGATTTCGTCCACCCCAGCCTCTGCCGCGACTTCGCCTGAGCTCACCGTCGTCGTCTGGTTCGTTTGCCCGCCTAGCCGCACTAGCTGGATCCCCGGTACGTCCCCACTGCACCCCACCGAGCCGTTAGGGTTCAGCCTCGCCGGCGACGAGTCCGTTATCGATGATAAGCCCCACCCGTAGATCTGGATTCTAATCCTACGGTCCATCTCGCCCCGTACCGCTTCGCATGTAATGAGCCACTAACAGGCGGCACCCCCCTGTTAGCAGTCCTCAGCACCGCGGAGTGAATTTGGGCCTGCCCGTTAGTGTTCCCGAGCGACCCAGTTAATTCAAATTAAGAGTTTTCGTTTTAGACTTAAACTAAATTCTGTCCCTTAGTTTGAAAATCAATTTAGAGAGTTATATAAATCCAAATTGAGTGATTCCAATTTTGTTGGAAAGGTAATAAAAACCTCTATCCAAGACCGTCAGATTTAAATCATTTAGAGATATTGATCTCTCCTAGTAAAAATAACAAGACAGAAGCTTTTGCATATTCAAACATTTTTCTAAAATCAACCATAATAGCTTTTGAGTTGATTCTAACTCTCAAAAATCACATTTAACCATACCTATCTGAATATGTAATAATATTAAGGTTTGCATTCAGTGACTTTGGACTAGTACCAAAATAATGCTATATTGGCATTTCTAGTCACTTTAAATCATTAATTATTAAACTTGAACTTATTAAAATGTGATCCAACCTTTAAATCACATTTGCGTGTATTAGAATATGTGTGATGAGATGTGTCCACATGATCCCATATTTTAATTGGAGAATATTAAATCTTAGTTAATTTCAATGAGTAGAAATTACTTTTCTCAAATAAAATAAATGAAACTAGTTCATTAAACCTTGTGATGTTTCTGATGATAATAGATCATCAAATGTGTGTATTAGTGTGCTAAGTAGACTAGTTAAGTATTTTTTGGTGATTGTGTATTCCGTATGTATTTATAGATGATAGTACCGACCAAGTCTACGAGGAGGAGGTGTTCTACCAAGAAGAGGAGGAAGAGAATTTCAACCACTGCACCAACCAAGGCAAGCTATTGTTAGCAAGCTAGAATTAAGCAAGATAACCTAAGCAAGATGCATTAGGCATGCTTTGGTTATACTTTTGACTTATACCTACTCCAAGTTTTATTTACAAGCTTTACTTCCTTTACTTTACCAAAGTTCTTTACTTTGTTTATAGGTAGCATAAAGAGTATAAAACTTGACCTAGCTACTTAGACTTAGATGTCATTCTATGGCATGAGATTGATATTAGCACCCCACATTAGTGAACACTCTTAACTTAGTAGTTTAGAGATCAACCAAAACTTGATCACTTTAGATGGGAATACTTGGTGAAAATGACTTGTGAAAACCTTGGAATGATGAGTCATTCTATTGAGATGTTTTGACATGTGTTGAGAAACACAAATGGTTTATGATGATGATGAAAATGTTGAGGCATGAGCCTTAGCCCTTTTATAAAAACTGATGGTTGGGTTCGGATGCGATACCGTTCCAATTTTACCGTACAACCACAATACCTCAATTGGGTAAGGCTTAGCCAGAAGTTTCTATGCATTAGTATTAGTTCCCTCGCGGGAGAGGTTTGAGCTGAGGATACCTTGCAATGTTGTCCACCTATGAAGTGCCCAGGATGTCAGATGGTCATGGCTGGGAGGCCATACTCATAGGACAGGTGCTTATACTAGAGTGTGTAAAGGAAAGGTTATGTTTTATTATCTGCATACTAAGTATGATGATTCAGGGTTATCCCTGAAAGATGTATCGAATCTTGTGGTGAAAGTGTACCACCTCTGTAGAGTGTCAAACTATTCGAATAGCCGCGTCCGCGGTTATGGACAGTTGGAGTGGCCATACTGTTCCGTTGTCAGATGTTTTCAAAATGACTTATGAAATGAATTGTGGCATGACTTGACCACAACGGAGTTGTGACTATGACAACTAAGTTCCCACTTAGGTGTTTTCAAACTTTATTTTATCTTTCTTTGTTTCTGAACTCAGCTTAGGTTTCAAACTTAACTTTACAAATAAACTTAGATCTTAGCATTCCTACTAGAACTATCTTGTTAGTGATAGTTTGCGAGTACTTAAAGAGTACTCATGGCTTTTGTCCCTAGCTATTCCTATGGCCAGACTATGAGGAGGACTATCCTGAAGGAGGACAGCAGGACGACTACGACAACTAGGATCATCTCCCATCATGAGCATTGCCTGTGACACTGAATATGGACCCCAACGCTACGCTATTTATTCCGCTACTTGATTGTACTAAGACTGGATCCTAAGATCCTTAATTTGTGTAAGACCTTATATGGTTTGTAATGGATGATGTACTGTGATATCCAATATGTTATGTCTCGCAAAAATGGTAATCCTGGGATTGTGATGTATGGCATAACATGTATCTGGGATTAAAAATCTGGGTGTTGACAAGTTGGTATCAGAGCCATCCTGACCATATGAGGTCGTAGTTAGAAGGGATGTCTAAACAAAAACTTAGTTGCAAAAACCAAAGTGAGTATTTATGAAAACTATTTCCTCTCTTATCCTTAGGATTCTTTCTCTCAAAAATTCATGTTCCTCCAAATTCTTACATTACTACATAAAACTTTGACACACTTGATCACTTCACTAACTTTCTCATCCTAAATTCTTATAAATGGAAACTCAATACAACAAGTTCTACCAGTTGGGAAACAGAGGCCAACTGATCTTCCAGAGGGATCTTAATGCACTATCTCAGTACTTGGAGCGCCCTCATCCAGAATTTCTTGGAGCTCAACTCCCGGGTCTACCAGGAGGACATTTACAATGGCTAGTAACTGCTGATCTTTGAGGCAAGATAGAAGCACCAATGTCCGAGAGGATTCAGTTCTCAGCGAGAGAGAACAACTGGCTAGATGGATTAGCCAGGGCAATACATGAAGCTCTCGCTCGTGACCTAGTCACACGCTGCACAACTTTATGGATTTAACTTCTCCGAGTTGGCCCTTGAGTATCTCTCCATCACGCGGATGGACAATCCGACTCTTGACACATAATGCCTCTACATGCCCCTCTAAATACCTGAAGACACCTTTATGATCACCGTTTTACCGAGTGACGTTTGATGCAATCAAGGCACTCTCATGTGATAGTGATTGATATGGTCTCACGGTTTAAAAAACAAGACACTAGGTTTCCTAATCATCACAACTTGAACTTTGTGATAAGATCATGTTATGATGCTTAGTTTGGGTATTTCTCATCATATCATTCTCTGAATGAGGTGACTCCATTGTGGACTGGCATAAATTCCACATGATCAGCAAACGTGATCATCTGTTGACCAATAAACCAGTGACTAGAGTTTCACCAGGAACTTCTGCTTGTTTACATATCACATGTGTATTGACGTTTCCTTTCAATATAGTTATAGCATGATACAAAACTTAATAATAAACTTTGTGGAATATGATAATAATACATATTATTATTTGTCTCTAGGGTATATTTACAACACCAGTCACATGTTGCAACATTATGGATAATCTTACCAAGTCGGCTGTATGTATCTCCCTGGGACCCGGTCTTAAGTCATATGCCATCTACTGTTCCTCTGGAATACCTAACGTACACCATTATAATCACCATTTAACCAAGTGATGCTTGATGCTGTTAAGGCAGCCTCAAGAGAAAGTGAGTAATATGATCTCACGGACTAAGGAGAAGGAGACTATGTTTCTTACTACTGCAATAATGAACTCTGTGACTTGATCGTCTCACAATCTTTGGATAATGTCCATCACATCATTCACCAATGATATGACCTTGTTGTCAATTGGCATAAATGCTCCATGATCAGGAAACCTTGATCATTGGTTGCCCGACGAACTAGTATGAATAGAGGCTACTAGGGACTTGGTTTGTTTCATACCACACATGTACCAATGTTTCCACTTGATACAATTATAGCACAATATGTAACTATTATGAACTAATTGAGATATGATAATAAACTCCATTCATTATTTGCCTCTAGGGCATATCTCCTTCAGTCGCCCACTTGCACTAGAGTACAAATAATCTAGCTCGCATTTTACTCATCATAAACCATGTGTTTATTGATCATGCAGGCTCATGGAAAACGTCATGTCCATGTTATGTTTTACCAGATCATTATGTATTTTGCAAATTGTTAATGTCTTCCTAATTTTGATATTCATACCATTATCTCATAATGGGATGAAGTATTTGTTTGGCGACATAGTGAGACTTTGTTTCTAGTGTTTACAATGACGGCCGATCAGTTAATTTAATTTTCATTGTTTTCATATAAACTTTGAAACACACTTAGCAGAAGTCGAACTTCATTATCCAAAACCTATACTTCTATGTCTATGTAGATCCTAGTGCATAAAATGCAGCTATGTGTCTAACCTGGCTTCTTGCCATTCAAGGACAAACTTAATTCTGGTTCAGTGATTAACTCATGAATCACCCAAGACATGTTCTTATAGTTAAGAGGTTGTTCTTTCAAACAGAACCTTGGGTCACATTCCATCGAGTATACAATATGGTTGTATAAAAGAACCAATAGCTGAGGCATAGGAGATGCAACACATCTCTTTCTTTCTTTTTACCATAGTTGTATTACTGAGACTAACTCAATGCTTCATACAAGTAAGAACTTCTTTCTTACCTTGTTCCATTTTGAATTACTCCAGAATCTTGTCTAGGATATTCTAAACATTTTCAAAATCAAGTCCAGAAAGCATTCGACAATGATGTTTATTAAACTTACCAATCTATCTCAATAGATATCATTGTTTAATACCTTATTTAACTTCATCCATATTTACTAACTTAAATGTTATTAGTACCAATCAAATCATTCATATATGTCATCCACATATTTCAGAATGATGTCATGCTCCCTCTCAAACATGGCATCCATATATGAGATGCAGGGATTTCATTTAGCTCCCACTCAAAATATGTGTGGTACATATTATGATTTAACCAAGCTAGTTGATACGTCCATTTTGCATCACTATTCTATATCATAATTTACTGTTATTCATTGATATATTTCGTATTAAGAGATGATACTTATGTTATGTCATCTATTTTGTATGGTTGATGGCTTTTGGAGGATGGACCGCTGTAGTTAGGATTCTGATGCAAAAGGCACTGTTTGGAGGCGAAATTCGCTAAGATCAGAAAATCCGGGAAAATACATGGAAAATCATATTCTTCTAGAAGACGAAGGATGCTAGAAGGGGGAGCGGAGTTGGGCCACAGGGGGCCCACACCACCACGCGGGCCACCACTGGCCGTGCCACCTAGTGGTGTGGCCACTCTGGCCCACTGCTAGCTCTCCCCTTTGGTGTATATTATCCCCACGAAACCTAAGCCTAGGAGAGCGACCACAAAAAGATTCCGCCGCCTCTGTGAGGCAGAAAACTACAGAGAGAGAAAGATCTCTCCGGTAGACAGAATTCTACCAGGGGAATTCCTTCCCGGAGAGGGGAGATCATCGCCATCAACACCACCATCAAGCTGGAATTCATCGGGATCATCATCACCATCATCTCCATCATCATATCCACCAGCACCATCATCACCACTCCATACCACTGTAACAATTGGGTTGAATCTTGCATAGTTTTGATACATTGCAAATGTATATATAATTTTTGATGTTCCATGCTTGGTTTTTTCTACTTTCTTATGTTTTCTCCACACTTCAGAGTACTTTTCATATGATTTCTTGGACTAACGTATTAACTAGAGCCATAGTGTCAGCTGCCTGTTTTTGGTTCCAGGAAGTCAGAAAATGAATATTCTTGGAATTGGACGGGACAAAAGCCAAAGTTATTATTTTACCGGGGGATACTTGGAGCCAGAATACGAGATGGAGAAGGGCCAGAGGGCGGCCACACCACCTGGCCACGCGTCTAGGCCTGACCCGCGTCGGGGGTGGTGTGGCCAGCCCAGGCACCCCCTCGACCTCTCCTTCCGCCTATATATTGCCTCTGATACGGAAACCTTAAGTATCCGATCAAAATTCCACGAAAGAGTCTATAGCCACCGCCATCTCCATCCCTAGATCGGGAGGGATCTGAAGATCTTCCCGGCACCCTGCCGGATAGGGGAGTTCACCGTGGAGGCCTTCTTCATCACCATGCAAGCCTCCGGTGTGATGCGTGAGTAGTTCATCTCTGGACTACGGGTCCATGTAGTAGCTAGATGGCTGGTTCTCCTCCTTTGTGCTTTCATGTTTACATCTTGTGAGCTCCGTTCATGATCAAGATCATCTATTTGTAATTCTGCATGTTGTGTTTGCGAGGATCCGATGGATATTGAGATGCTATTTTAGATTGATTATTGATTCTATCATGTCTTTGTTATTTGTGATCTTGCATGCTTTCCGTTGTTAGTAGCTATCTTGGACAAGTAGATGCTAGGAACTCCAAGAGTTAGTATTTATGCTCGATAGTGGGTTCATGCCTATGGTAATCTGGGAAGTGACAGAAATCTCTAAGGTACTAGATGTGCTGTTTCTACTAGGGAGAAAACAACAATCCTTTGTTCATAGAACAATCGTATTGTTTACTTTACACGCAATTCGTAAAGCAATAATCTGTTGATTGCAACTTAATACTAGAGGGGGTTCAGATGATAACCTGAAGGTGCATTATTAGTCATAGATGCAGTTGGATGGTGGTCTATGTATAATGTTGTAATGCCCAATCAAGTCTCAAAGGAGTCAAGATGAGTAGTATATGCTTGTATGCTTTCTCGATGTTTGTCAATTGCCCCGCTATAATTTGTTCACCCAACATGTTATCTATCTTAAGGAGAGCCACCTCTAGTGAACTATGGACCCCGGTCCTTTCTTTCACATTCAATCTACAAACTGTTTACTACTTTGTGTTTACTTTATACAAACTATTACTTCCTTCCATTCGATACATTTAATCCTTTGTTTTCAGCAAAACCGGTGAGATTGACAACCTCATCGTAAGTTGGGGGCAAAGTTCTGTGATTGTGTTGTGCAGGTCTCCACGTTGCTGTTGGCACCAGTAGTGCGCCCTGCCAACGTTCAACTAGCTACACCTTTGGGGTGTTTCCTTGCTCCTACTGGGTTGATAACCTTGGTTTCGTACTGAGAGAAAACTTGCCGCTGTGCTCATCATACCTTCCTCTTGGGGTTCCCCAACGAGCTCAATATATTTTGGGCCATCAAGCTCTTTTTCTGGCGCCCTTGCCAGGGAGTAAAGGACATCTTCACAAGGGAAGTCCCTCATAACCAATCTCTTTACTTTGTTATTTTTGTTTTGCTTAGTTTACTTTTGTTTTGTTTGCTTGTTTCTTAATCAAAAACACAAAACATAGTTTTACTAGTTTGCTTTCTTTATTGAAAACACAAAAAATATAGTTTCTATCTTAAGTTGCCATTATGTCTAGCCTTGCTCCAATCACTATGTCACCCAAGGAAATGATTTTCACTTTTAAACAAGGAATTGAGGAGAGCTTCAAGGAAGCTTGGTCTAGAATCTCTGATCTACATGAAAAAACTTAGCCTAAAATGACTCAAAGCTTGTTCCTTAGGAGTTTTTAGCTTGGAATTGCTCTTTGCTATAGATATGCTTTAGATGCTGTTGTGGGAGGAGATTTCCTCCAATGAAATGAGGATGATGATGTTAATTCCATAAAGAAATTGGTATTTACTTACAACTTGCCTAGCAAAACTGATATTTCTTTCACAAACATATTTGCTAGATTGAACACTCTTGAGACCAGCACTGCTAGTTTTAAAGATTGCTATAATACACTTAGGGAGCATCATAGTTATGTTCAATAAATTCTGAACCATCAAAGTGGCTCCCCACAATAAAGATTGATATAAATAATGAAACTTTTCAGGCTCGCTGTGATATCATGTCTGAATTTTGTCTTATGCCCAAAGATATTTATGAATCCTTGAATCTTTGGGGGCTTTCTGAAGGAGGAAAAGAAATATCTCTTGCTAATAATTCTACAATATTACCTATTGGAATAGCGGAAGGAGTGTTTACAAAGATCCTTGGGAAAATGATTTCTACTGATTATCTTGTTATTGAATGTGCAGGAAAAGGACAAATTACACTTGGAAGGTCCCTATTAGAACTCCTTGGAGCAATAATAGATGTGGGAAAGGGGGACATGCACCTTTCTTCTCCACCAAACAATCATATGTTTCCCAAGGTTAATAATAAAAGTAAGAGAGGTAAGTACAAGAAATTTGGTTTTAATGCTTCTTCAAACACTTGATTCTTTTTCTTGCTTCTTATGCCTAACATAAGGCGTTAAAGAAAAGTACTTATTGGGAGATAACCCAAAACTTTTAGATGAGTCTTGGAAGTTATTACTTCAGTAATAACCGCTTCTTATCCTTTTTATTTTCTTTTTGTGCCAAAAGTAACCTCTAATGAGAGAGAAGTAATGATTGGGAAAGTTGCTGTCCCGAAACAGATTTCTGTGCTTCACCGTAAAAATTAGTGTAAAATATCTGTATGTCCTTTTGAGGCTTGAATTTTTGTAATTCTGCCCCAGGTTGTTATCTAACTTTCGTTATTTCAACACTTTTTGATTTTAGCAATAGAAGGTCTTCGAAAAAATTCGTCTTTACCTCCTGGTCTGTTTTGACAGATTTCTGCCATTTTCTGCATTTGCTTCTTGTTGGTTCCTTTTTGGGTTCTTTTGGGGAATTGAGATTTTTGAGGAAAGTTCAACAGTAGCTAGTGTTTTAATAGAAGTTTTATTGGTGTTATAACTGAATCTTAAAGACTTATTATCTTGAGTGCACTAATGTTGCTAATAAAGATTGTGTGAAGTTTTGTATGAAGGAAAAATTTCAGGTGTATGAAAGGAATGAGTAATGAGATGAATGATGGACTAAAGCTCAAGCTTGGGGATGCCACGCGTGTCACCCCAAGAAATATCCAAGAATTAAAAGCGTCAAAGCTTGGGGATGCCCAAGGCATCCCCTTCTTCATCAATAAAAATCCCAGGTTTCTTCCAAACGCTTCATTTTTATTGTTTCATGCACAATTGTGTTGTTCTTGGAGCGTCTTATTTTTCGTTTTCATTTTGGTTTTTCGTTTGCTTGGTTTGCTTAGTTTGCTGAATAAATTGGTTGGACCCCCTCTTTCATACATTGGTTTTCAAATAGTTTGGTTTGGTTTGGAAAAGAGTAGGAAAGTTCATGCTTATGTGGTAAAGAGAGCTTGTTTTTGACTATGGCCTATGCTTTGTCATGCCATGATTGATATTGTTTTGGCTTTATGCTTAGTATTCTTTGGTGTAGCTTGCCTTGTTATAAACAATTGAGATTTCTTAATGTGCCTTGGATGAATCATGCGTTGTTTTAGCATATTAAAGCATAGTATTGTGGTATTCTCCTTTGATGCTTTATTTGGGTTGACTTGGCGCATGTTCACACCATGTTATGACTATCTCAAGTCACCATAGCCTTTACGATCCTTTATTTTCAACTTGTAGTATCACTTTATGCTTTGATCAATGATGTTTTGTCGCTCTGCATGATTATGGCCATTATTGCTCTCTTAGTTTGTCGCTCCCAGTCTTTTGCTAGCCTCCATAACCAAGTACGAGTTCCACTCATGCATCCACTCCCTAAACCAAGTTATTCCAAATATTCCACCATACCTACCTACTATTATATGCTATTCCAAGTATATTCATGCTTTTGTTTATCTTCCAAATTAAACTTGTTATGAGAAAACTAGTGATTAAAGATCTCACGAACTTGATGACACACTTACTTTTTTGCATTTAATAAACCTGAACCATTGGGTCCTTCTTTGTTGCGTATATGCTTGCGCTTTATAAGTTGAAATTAGCAGAACCATGTATCATGGGGAACCCTTTCAACATTGCACTTATACTTTGTACCCCGTTGATATCATGTTCTTTTGCTTATGGATCCCGGCGGTGTGAAATAAAAGTGGAACTTGTAAGATCATGGAGTTTGTATGTGTGTTAGAGAAACGTCTGGCCGCTAGCCTAAGCCATGCCTAATCATGGTGGAAACTTGTAGCCTCACCATAATGAGCACTCTATGAAGCATCCTCAATAAAAACCTATGCAAATAGCAAATAAAAAGATCGCTGAGATGCTCGTTGTCTGCTTGCCTTGTCATTTTGATTATGGGATAGCTCCTGTATCATGTGCAAGGTGTACCTCGTTGGCGGTTCTTTATGATATATATGTACTTACAATGAAAAGAGCTTACTCGTGACTAAAATTGAGTAGCATGAGGTTCGGTCTTCGTAAGTAAGGGGCATGAGATTTCGGTTTATAACTTGTCAAGCGTATCCTCTTAGTTGTGTCACTTTAACCTTAATCACCTTCAAGATGCTTATGATAGGGGCAATGAGATCTGAAAGCTATAAGTACCATAATTTTTGGAAGCTCCTTATGAGACTTGAATCCCTACTTCCTTCTATGAAGGCCTTTCTTCCACTTACATATTGAGTCTCCACCTTATATCTTTATGCACCTACTTTGAGAGCATAGTGGCCATTCTTAGTTCTATGTGCATTTTCCCAAGACTAGTTGATTGATGCATAATTTGATATTGCTTGTTTTAAACTATTTGTATCTAGTCACTCTTGTGAACTTTGAAGCTGTCCTATGCATTTATGTTTTGCTACTCTATGAGGGACAAGCTAGCTGCTACTATGCTATGTTTTCTTTATGTGAAACAAACAAACATCTTGCAAAGTATTGTTATTCATGAATCTTTTGTTTGTGCCTTTTCATGTTGCAACATAGTTTCTTTGTCTTACTACTAGAACTTTGTCTTCCATGTTATGATTGAAGTACTATGATCCTAGCTTTGAATGTTTTACAAATACTTTGATCAAGTTTATGATGGTGCATGTCACCTCAAAAATTATTCTTTCTTTTTATCACTTACCTACTCGAGGACGAGCAGGAGTTAAGCTTGGGGATGTTGATACATTGCAAATGTATCTATAATTTTTGATGTTCCATGCTTGGATTTATCTACTTTCTTATGTTTTGTCCACACTTTGGAGTACTTTTCATATGATTTCTTGGACTAACATATTAACAAGAGCCACAGTGCCAGCTGCCTATTTTCTGTTGTTTTTGGTTCCAGGAAGTCAAAAAATGAATATTCTCGGAATTGGATGGGACAAAATCCAAAGTTATTATTTTACCGGGGGAAACTTGGAGCCAGAATACGAGACAGAGAAGGGCCACAGGGCAGCCACACCACCTGGCCGTGCGGCCAGGCCTGGCCCGCGCTAGGGGGTGGTGTGGCCAGCCCAGGCACCCCCTCGGCCTCTTCTTCCGCCTATATATTGCCTATGATACGGAAACCCTAAGTACCCGATCAAAATTCCACGAAAGAGTCTGTAGCCGCCGTCATATCCATCCCTAGATCGGGAGGGATCTGAAGCTCTTCCCGGCACCCTGCTGGATAGGGGAATTCACCCTGGAGGCCTTCTTCATCACCATGCAAGCCTCCCGTGTGATGCGTGAGTGGTTCATCTCTGGACTACGGGTCCATGTAGTAGCTAGATGGTTCGTTCTCCTCCTTTGTGCTATCATGTTTAGATCTTGTGAGCTCCATTCATGATCAAGATCATCTATTTGTAATCTTACATGTTGTGTTTGCGGGATTCGATGGATATTGAGATGCTATTTCAGATTGATTATTGATTCTATCATGTCTATGTTATTTGTGATCTTGCATGCTTTCCGTTGTTAGTAGCTATCTTGGACAAGTAGATGCTAGGAACTCCAAGAGTTAGTATTTATGCTCGATAGTGGGTTCATGCCTATGGTAATCTGGGAAGTGACAGAAATCTCTAAGGTACTAGATGTGCTGTTTCTACTAGGGAGAAAACAACAATCCTTTGTTCATAGAACAATCGTATTGTTTACTTTACACGCAATTCGTAAAGCAATAATCTGTTGATTGCAACTTAATACTAGAGGGGGTTCAGATGATAACCTGAAGGTGCATTATTAGTCATAGATGCAGTTGGATGGTGGTCTATGTATAATGTTGTAATGCCCAATCAAGTCTCAAAGGAGTCAAGATGAGTAGTATATGCTTGTATGCTTTATCGATGTTTGTCAATTGCCCCGCTGTAATTTGTTCTCCCAACATGTTATCTATCTTAAGGAGAGCCACCTCTAGTGAACTATGGACCCCGGTCCTTTCTTTTACATTCAATCTACAAACTATTTACTGCTTTGTGTTTACTTTCTGCAAACTCTTACTTCCTTCCATTCGATACGTTTAATCCTTTGTTTTCAGCAAAACCGGTGAGATTGACAACCTCATCGTAAGTTGGGGGCAAAGTTCTGTGGTTGTGTTGTGCAGGTCTCCACGTTGCTGCTAGCACGGGTAGTGCGCCCTGCCAACGTTCAGCTAGCTACACCTTTGGGGTGTTTTCTTGCTCCTACTGGATTGATAACCTTGGTTTCGTACTGAGGGAAAACATGTTGCTGTGCTCATCATACCATCCTCTTGGGGTTCCCCAATGAGCTCGATATATTTTGGCCATCAAGTTCTTAGGGGAAAATTTCCCGGTATTGATTACTTGTTGTAGTTGATGCTATTGAGTTGTACCATTGAATTATTGTTATGTTCAGATTGTTGCTTATCATTATATCATCTCTGATCTTGATCCATATGACGTCTTGTGAGTAGTTCGTTTAGTCCTTGAGGACATGGGAGAATTGAAGGGAATATGCCCTAAGAGGCAATAATAAAGTTGTTATTATACATATTCCAAGTATATGATAGATGTTTATTTTGCATGCTATAATTGTATTAATTTGGAAACATTAATACTTGTGTGTTTAATAAACAAAAGGAAAGTTCCTAGTTATGCCTCTCTTAAAAACTATCTCATTGATTAACAAGATGATCAAGGTTTCCTGATCATGGACATTGGATGTCGTTAATAACAAGGTCACAACATTAGTGGAATGATGTGATGAACATTCATCTAAAGTATAGCATTACGATCAAAGTCATTGTGTTTATATTGCTATAACATTTAACAAAGTAATCCTAGTCCTTAGACCATGAGATCATGTTAATCACTAAGACTGGAAGAGTATCTTGATAACATCAAACGTCACACTGTGAAAGGGTGATTATAAAGGTGGGTTTAGTGCTACGAAAGTGTTATGTAGAAGCGCATGGATCAAGAGTGGGATTTTTCCATCCCGATGACGGATAGATATACTCTGGTCCCTCTCGGATATCAGATTGGTTAGGTTGCAAGCAAGTGATAAGATCACTAGAATGTTATATCACAAGAACGAGAAAAGAGTACATGTCGGTAACAAGATCAAACTAGGTATGGAGATACCGATGATCGAATCTCGAACATGTAATATATCGCGAGACAAAGGGATTTAGTTACTAATGTTAAAGGTTCTCACGATCACAGAAGTCATCGTAGAATGTGTAGGAGTCAGTATGGATCTCCAGGTCCCGCTTCTGATTATTGATCTGAGAGGGGTCTCGACCATGTCTGCATTATTCACAAATCATAGGGTGACACACTTAAGGGACACCAACACCATTTGGAGCAAATGTGTTTCAGACGAATGAATTGCAAAGCGCTAGAATTATTTCAATAGACACCAAAACTGTTTCGGGTGAAATTGCTAAAACTGGTTCTGCATGTAATATTGAAATGTTGCAGGGGGTTTTATGTGAATGTTTGTTAATTAAGGTAATTAACAAAATTCTGAATAAATTTAATAAAAGAGTTTTATTAAATGAGAGAGCATTAAATTTGGAGAAATTTAATGCATTTAAAGTAAAGACTTTAAAGAGGAATGTTAAGGGACACTTTTATGTGGAGGGGCTTACCACCACATGAATGGGGGAGCTGAGGTGTCACCCCCATGGGGTGCCGGCCATGGGGAGGGGTACCCCCTCCTCCTATAAAAGGCCACCCCTCTCACCCTTCTTCCTCACACCTCCTCGTGAAGGATCTCTCTCCCCCTCTAGAATTATTCCCCCATGCTCTCGGATTAGCGAGATACATGTTCCCGGTGGCATTTCGTCTAGAAGGAGTTGCTGCTTCTGCTACATCAATGGAGCAAGGAGGCGGAGGTTGTTCGGTGTCCTTACGTGTGTGCGAGTGCGGATGCGCTGCTGGTTTGTGGGACTTCCACACGATCTTGAGATCGGCAAGCGTACGACTACATCATCCACGAGTTCCTACTTGTTAACACAACTTTTGTCTCTTCGAGGGTAAGTTCTCCATGGATGTATATCCACCCGTTGCTTGTATCTAGTAGATAGATCTTGGCGTATAGTTCTCATCATAGGAATTTTTTCTATGCTGCGAACCCTTCAGTGGTATCAGAGCCTGATCTATGTGTGGGTGCTTTGCACAGGTAGAACACATAAGAGTATGTGGGCGGTGATGATCATGTTATTGCTTCTTATATGTACTTTGGATATTGGTGGCATAGTGGGATGAAGCGGCCCGGACCAACCTTACAAGTCATAGCACATGAGACCGGTTCCACGACTGACATGCAACTAGTTTTGCATAAGTGGCTGGCGGGTGTCCGTCTCTCCTACTATAGTCAATATCTGATTTACAATGAGTTACTAATAATTTGGTTATCATCGTTGTGGTTCCATGTTCATAGGTAAGAACGGTTCTATCTTCAAAAGCCCTAAGCCACGTAAAACTTGCAATTGATAAATTAGAGGCATCTAGTTTAGATCGTTGCTGGGCTTGTGTCATGATATGGTAATGTTGTAGTTGATACACTTACAACACACTTAACGTGTAAGTTCCATAGACCTTGGCCTTACACGCAAAGGAATGATAGAGATCATACCACGATGCATATGATAGTGATCAAATGCAAGAACCATATCATTTCACTTTACACATATGATGTTCGCATCTTATATTGCTAGTTTGGCGTTTTAGTAGCGTTATAAGATGATCCCTCATTTAAATATCAAGATAAAAATGTGTTCTTCCTTAAGTACGCATCGTTTATGTTTCGCTGCTTCAAGACATTACGTGATGATCGGGTGTACTTGAATCCACAATCATATTTCGGGTGTAAGACAGTTTTACACACGTGAGTACTAAGGTTCTTACTTGGTGAGCCTGGCATGTAGAGACATGGCCTCGGAACACGGACCAAAAGGTTAAGCATGAGTCATATAGTTGATATGATGCCAATATAGATGCTCGCCTTTGAAGCTACACCGACTCACGTGATGATCGGACTTGGTGTAGTGGATTTGGTTCATGTAATCACCAAAAATACACAAGGGATGTTATTTTTGAGTGGGAGTTTAGTTGAACTCAATTTATCATAAACTTAGTCTAAATAAACTTTACAAATTCTTTTGTAGATGGCACCACCTGCTTTTAATTTCAATGTGTTCATGGAGAAAGAGAAACTTGCTGCGAATGGTAGCAACTTCACTAACTGGGCTATGAATTTGAGGACTCTCCTCTCTGCTGCACAAAAGCAATATGTGCTAGAAGCGCCACTAGGACCCCCACCAGCTCCTGATGCCCCTGACGAGGAAAAGAATGTCTATGTGACTCGTCAGGAGGACCACAACTTAGTTCATTGCGGCATGTTGTATGCGCTAGAGCCAGAACTTCGAAAGCGTTTCGAAAATGGCAATGCCTTTGATACCATGGGTGAGTTGAAAATGATTTTCGATACCCATGCTGCCGTAGAGAGTTATAATGCATCAGAAAAGTTCTTTAGCTGCATGATGGAAGAGAACAGCTCCGTAAGTGAGCACGTACTCAAAATGTCTGGGTACGCAGATAAGCTTGTGTCCTTGGGAATAATGATTCCCATTGATTTAGGCATACATCATGTTCTCCAATCTCTACCACCTAGCTACACGAGCTTCGTGATGAAATATAACATGCAGGGCAAGAAGAAGACTCTCCCCGAGCTTCTGTCAATGCTTAAGACTGCAGAAGTGAAGATTAGGAAAGAACATCAGGTGTTGATGGTCAATAGGACCACCAGTTTGAAGAAAGATAAGAAGGGTAAATAGAAGGGAAAGAAGGGCAGCAAATCTGTTGATGCGCCTAAAAAGAAATCCTGGGCTGGCCATAAGTCTGATACCGAGTGATACTATTGTAAGGGGACTAGCCATTGGAAGCGCAACTGCCCCAAGTTTTTGGTGGACAAGAAAGCCAGCGAGGCTAACAAAGGTATATATGATATACATGTTATTGATGTGTACTTGACTAGTACTCGCAGTAGCACCTAGGTATTTGATACCAGATCGGTTGCTCACATATGTAACTCGAATCAGGGGTTGCAGAACAAGCGGCCGCTAGCAAGGGGCGAGGTCAAGATGCGTGTCGGCAATGGATCAAGAGTTGATGTGATAGCCATCGGAACGCTGCCTCTCTACCTACCATCGGGATTAGTTATAAACCTAAATAATTGTTATTTGGTGCCTGCAGTCAGCATGAACATTATATCTGGATCTTGTTTGATGCGATGTGGTTATTCGTTTAAATCCAAAAACAATGGTTGTTCAATTTATATGGATAATATCTTTTATGGTCATGCAACCGTGATGAATGGTTTATTTCTGTTGAATCTCGATAGTACTCATACGCACATCCATAATGTTGATGCTAAAAGAATTAAACTTAATAATGATATATCTGCATATATATGGCACTGCCGTCTAGGTCATATTGGTGTTAAACGCATGAAGAAACTCCATTCTGATGGACTTTTGGAATCATTTGATTTTGAATCATTGATACATGTGAGCCATGCCTTATGGGCAAGATGACTAGAACGCCGTTTTCCGGTTCAATGGAACGGGCGACAGATTTATTGGAAATCATACATACGGATGTATGTGGTCCAATGAGTGTGTCAGCGCGAGGTGGATATCGTTATTTTGTTACCTTCACGGATGATTTGAGTAGATATGGGTATATCTATTTGATAAAACACAAATCTGAAACCTTTGAAAAGTTCAAGGAATTTCAGAATGAAGTGGAAAATCATCGTAATAGAAAGATCAAATTTCTGCAGTCCGACCGTGGAGGTGAGTATCTAAGTTACAAGTTTAGCACACAGATGCAAGAGTGTGGAATAGTTTCACAACTCACGCCTGGAACACCACAACATAATGGTGTGTTGGAACATCGTAATCATACTCTATTGGATATGGTTCGATCTATGATGTCTCTGACTAACAGGCCACTGTCCTTTTGGGGTTATGCACTGGAAACCGCTGCATTCACTTTAAATTGGGCACCGTCTAAATCCATTGAAACAACATTGTATGAATTATGGTTTGGAAACAAACCTAAGTTGTCATTTCTTAAAGTTTGGGGATGCAATGTTTATGTGAAGAAACTTCAACCGGATTAACTCGAACCCAAAGCGGAAAAATGCGTATTCATAGGATACCCTAAAGAAACAATTGGGTATTACTTCTATCATAGATCCGAGGGCAAGGTTTTCGTTGCCAAGAATGGATCCTTTCTAGAGAAAGAGTTTCTCGCGAAAGGTGTGAGTAGTCGAAAGGTAGAACTCGAAGAGGTTATTGAACCTTCTCTTCATGAAATGGCGAGTGGTGCAGCACCAGAAGTCGTTCCAGAGTTGACTTCACCAAATGAAGAAGGAACTAATGATAATGATCATGAAACTCCGAAAGAGGACACTACTGAACCTCGCAGGTCAAGCAGGACACGTGCAGCTCCTGAACTGTACGAGAATCATGGTTGATGAAATAGATGACCCTCCGATGTATGAAGAAGAGATGATGAGCCCGGATTCCAACAAATGGCTAGAAGCCATGAAATCAGAGATGGAATCCATGTACGAAAACTAGGTTTGGACCTTGGTGGACTTACCACATGACCGAAAGGCCGTTGAGAATAAATGGATTTTCAAAAATAAAAACTGATGCTGATGGTAATGTAACCATCTATAAAGCTCGACTTGTCGCAAAAGGTTTTCGACAAATTCAAGGAGTTGACTATGATGAGACATTCTCTCCCGTAGTGATGCTAAAATCAGTTAGGATTATGTTAGCAATTGCTGCATATTTCGATTATGAAATATGGCAGATGGATATCAAAACTGTGTTCCTCAATGGTAACATTGAAGAAGAGTTGTATATGATACAACCAAAGGGTTTTTGTCGATCCTAAGGATGCTAACAAGGTGTGCAAGCTTCAGCGATCCATCTATGGACTGAAGCAAGCATCACAGAGTTGGAATCTCCGCTTTGATGAGGTTATCAAAGAGTTTGGATTTGTCCAAACTTATGGAGAGGATTTCATTTACAAGAAAGTGAGTGGGAGCAATGTGGCATTTCTGAGATTATATGTGGATGGCATATTATTGATTGGAAATGATATAGATCTTTTAAACAGTGTTAAAAGTTATCTAAATAGCAAATTTTCTATGAAAGACCTTGGTGAAGCGTCATATATATTAGGCATAAAGATCTATAGAGATAGATCAATATGCCTAATAGGGCTATCACAAAGTACATACCTTGATAATATTTTAAAGAAGTTTAAAATGGACGAAAGTAAGAATGGGTTCTTACCTATGTTGCAAGGCAAGACATTGAGTAAGACTCAAAGTATGGCTACGGCGGAAGAAAGAGAGATAATGGATAAGATCCCCTATGCTTCAGCCATAGGCTCTATAATGTATGCCATCCTATGTACAAGACCGTATGTGGCACATGCTATTAGTTTGACTAGTAGGTACCAATCTGATCCAGGTTTGGAACACTGGATAGCGGTCAAGCATATCCTTAAGTACTTGTGAAGAACTAAGGAAATGTTTCTTGTATACGGAGGTAAAGAAGAGCTGGTCGCTAATTGTTATGTCGATGCTAGCTTTGACACTGATCCGAACGACTCTAAGTCTCAATCTGGATATGTATTTCTCATGAATGGAGCAACAATTAGTTGGAGGAGCTCCAAACAACCCGTGGTAACAAGGTCAACAATTGAGGTGGAATATATTGCTGCCTCAGAAGCAGCACAAGAAGCGGTTTGGATGAAGGAGTTCATTACCAAACTAGTTGTGGTTCCTAGTGCATTGGATCCAATGGTGATCTATTGCAACAACAATGGAGGCATAGCCAACGCAAAGGAACCAAGGTCTCACAAGAATTCAAAACATATTAAGCGCCACTTTCACTCCATCCATGAGCATGTCAAGGATGGAGATATAAAGATTTGTAAAGTACATATGGATCTCAATGTAGAAGATCCATTGACTAAAACTCTCCCTAGAGCAAAACATGATCAACACCAGAACTCCATGGATGTTAGATTTATCACCATATAACTAGATTATTGTCTCTAGTGCAAGTGGGAGACTAAAGGGAATATGCCCTGAGAGGCAATAATAAAGTTGTTATTATACATATTCCAAGTATATGATAGATGTTTATTTTGCATGCTATAATTGTATTAATTTGGAAATGTTAATACATGTGTGTTTAATAAACAAAAGGAAAGTTCCTAGTTATGCCTCTCTTATAAACTAGCTCGTTGATTAACAAGATGATCAAGGTTTCCTGATCATGGACATTGGATGTTGTTAATAACAAGGTCACAACATTAGTGCAATGATGTTATGAACATTCATCCGAAGTATAGAATTACGATCAAAGTCATTGTGTTTATATTGCTATAACATCTAACAAAGTAATCCTAGTCCTTAGACCATAAAATCATGTTAATCACTAACACTAGAAGAGTATCTTGATAACATCAAACGTCACACCGTGAAAGGGTGATTATAAAGGTGGGTTTAGTGCTACAAAAGTGTTATGTAGAAGCTCATGGATCAAGAGTGGGGTTTGTCCATCCCGATGATGGATAGATATACTCTGGGCCCTCTCGGTGACATCACATTGGTTAGCTTGTAAGCAAGTGATAAGATCACTAGAATGTTATATCACGGGAACGAGAAAAGAGTACATGTCGGTAACGAGATGAAACTAGGTATGGAGATACCGATGAACGAAACTCGGACATGTAATATACCGCGAGACAAATGGATTTAGTTACTAATGTTAAAGGTTCTCATGATCACAGAAGTCATCGTAGAATGTGTAGGACTCAGTATGGATCTCTGGGTCCCGCTTCTGATTATTACTCTGAGAGGGGTCTCGATCATGTCTGCATTATTCACGAACTGTTGGGGATATACTTTCCGGGTATCCTCATAGTTCCTCACTGACCAGGGTGGCCCACTTCGGGTTAGAGCTTTGCTTCACGGGCAGCCCAGTCAGGGAGAAGAGACAGAGTCCAGTCCGGCTACGGGAAGGCCCAGAAGACTTACCGACTTAGGCCCATAATGTTACTTGTAGTTCAAGATGTACTCTGTAACCGACTCTTAGTCGTAGCCAGATAGATCTCTCCTATAAACCCTAAGCCGGATATCTATATAAGCCATCCTAGGGAGAGCCTTTAGGTCACCCTCAATAGTCTACAATCTCAACTCGCACAGGCGAACCCTTGTAACCCATATTCCGGCTCTGCCATATTACTGGATTGCTAGCAGGAGTAGGATCCGTCAAAAGCTGGCGGATTTGAACCTGGGTAAACTTGTGTGCTCACCGTCCCGGAACACCGTATGTCTCACACCCCTTTCTTCCGCATGCCTCGAGGACCCCCTCATGGCGTACTTGTCATCAATCCGACGACAGTTGGCGCCCACCATGGGGCAAGTGAGCTTCGGATCTGCGTTCCGAGCGGAATCTGCAAGAATCGGAATCAGCGAGACTATCACCGTCGGTCACATCCTCTACGCCAACGACGTCCCTCTCATCGTTCTCGACGAGACCTGGATTCCGGCTAGGGAGGCTGTGACTGCTTACACCATCATGTCTTTTGGCGAGATTGATGTTTACATCGGTTTTGCTGAACCTGTCCCACCCACCCTAGCGGTGATGATTAAGGCAGAAGAATCTTCTAGGTCCCCTTTGTCCACGGAGGTGGCAGAGTTCTGGATCTCAGAAAACCCTAATCCCACCAGCCCGCACCAGTTGTGGAGATAGTGGAGAAATCCGAGCCTGAAGCAGACCTAGCGGTCCAGGTCAAATCTGGAGTGGATCTCCCTGGAGAGACCGAATCCCAGATCGACCCACCCGCTGAAGTCGAAATCCAGGAGGAGCATAGCAACGACACTGATTCCGGATCTGATGACGCCAGGACAGACAAGCCTTTCCTAAGGTACACGCTGCGACGTATGATAATGCAAATCTCAGGCGTAGATGAAATTCTCGAGACCATCAAAAGTTTCAACGAAGCTGATCGCGAGAGCCGCAGGTACCTCAGGAAGCACGCGTTGCACTTCGTCGGATATGTGGGATCCAGATCCGGCTCTGCCGATGCTAGAGACAACACCGACTCTGTGCTAGAGGCAATTGGAACAAACGCCGACGTACTCGCATCCTCGGATGAATCAATGATATCGGCAGATTTCTGAAAGTTCTCCGCGGAATATGAAGAGGAGTATAACTCCAAAACTGCAAAAGAAGGAGAAGCCATGGATGAAGGATCCGAGGAACACTCTCCCAAAGCGCAGGATGACATGGAAGTCGGAGATAATCCCGAAGTCCAGATGTCCGAAAGTACAGATCAGAGCTTGACTCTGGGAAACAGACCCAAAGCCGTCTATGCTACCGGCGATGCCAAGAAGGCAAAGAAGAAGAACAAGAAGAACAAGACCCCGACAAAAGACCCTCTAGCAGAGGAGGTGATTGTCGTGGAATACGAGGAAGACTCGGATGGAGCGCTTATCCCAGACGAGCCCAAAAAAGAAGAATCGGTGGATGGACACATGATTACTGAAGGTGCACGTAAACTCATTGATGCTACATTAACCACACCTATTCCTATAGCTGCAAAACTTACTGCTGAAGAACTGGACGAGAGGGCACAAGCCCTAGAAGCGTGTCGTCAAGTACTCCTCGATGAAGCCAAAAACATTGCGGAGGAAAAGAAATGCATAGCATCTGCGGAGAAGTACAACTCCAGGCAATACCAGAAGACCAGGAAGCGTCATACCAATGACCACCAATTCTCGCAGATTCGCGCCGTCCTTTTCAGAGAAGAAATGGGGAAACCTCGGAAAGATAGCAAAGGGGATTGGGTATATCCAACCCTAGTACAGAACACCGTGGCGGCCTGAGAAATTTTATCGGCTAATCCAGGACTGGAGGAGATCCGGTTGGGAATCAAACTACTCAACAAGGGACTGGAGCAGCAAAAGGTCGCCATGTCCGGAAGTCAAAAACTGGTCTCTGATTCCAACCAATGTCACACAGATCCGGCATGGGCTGACGTAAGACCCCAGCGCGTACCGGAGCAGCACCACCGCCCCAATCGCCGAGAAGACAATTACTCAAGAACCTGATCTTTGGGACAGCACCACAAAGCTTCCCGTAACTGGCGTAGCGTTAACCCAGTTGCGGAGCAAGAAGCATTTGCTGCACTGAATCCGAGGAACCCGCCCCGGCGAGAGTCGAAAGACCGCAGGGACAATGATAAAGAGAAATGTCGGGAGGAGGACCGACAAATAATGCCACCTCCTAGACATGAAAGCTGTCCGGATGACGGACGAAGGAACGACGGACACCATGCTGGGACAAGCCGGAAGGGGGCTCTTCACGTAAAGACCCTCCCCAGAACTGGAATAATGACGCTCCGGACGGAGGCCGGCGATCAGCCGGAAATAACCCAGCTGCTCCACCCTCTCCACAAAGTAGCCATCACAACGGCTCTCAAGGAGGCCAGGGAGGGCATCATGGTGGAGGAGGTGGTAGCAGAAGCCGAAGTCCGGCTCCAAGGCACCGCAGCCACAGCCGACACTTGGGACATCTCCAAGGCACATGATCAACTCCAATATAGAGGCGCGGCGCTACGAAAATGATGATATATACGTGGGCCCAAAGTGCTTCGGACCATGCATCAGAGCTACAAAATTCCCGGAAGGATTTGGTATCTCACGACATATCCAAGCCTACGACGGCATTGCTCGGCCAGATACCTGGCTACAGGATTTCTTCCAAGCTTGCTGCATCGCCAAAGGCAGAAACAGTCTGGTCACAACCCGATATCTCCCACTCATGTTGCGGAAGACGGCGCGATCGTGGCTTATGAAATTCTGGAGAACACCATCCACAACTGGTATGGCATGCAAAGCGCGTTCTTTCGGAATTTCAAAGGCACATACCGGAGGCCCTATACGGTCAAAGACCTACAACGTTGCACCCAGAAGGCCGGAGAAACTTGCCGGGATTACCTCGGACGATGGATCGACACCAAGAACTCATGTGAAGGAGTAAATGACCAAACTGCGATTGAAGCTTTCATTGCAGGTCTCCCAATTGGTCTACTGCGTCATCGCTTGAAGTGTGACAAGTTCACTGATTTGGGAGAGATGATAGAAACAGCGAGCAAGTATGCAGATGTTGATGACGATGCAGAGGGATTACTCAACGCCCTGGCTGTACCACAGTCGGCAAAACAACCAAAGCAACAAGCTCAGAAGCGCAAGAATACCTCAGAAGAGAAACCCAACACGGAAACGGCAGTGGTCACTGCTACTTTTGGGTCTGGAGGACAAGGAGGATGCGGCGGAGGCCGCGGGCGTGGCCGTGGGACTTCGAGAGTTCAAGGTAGAGGAGACCAGCAACCAGGCAAAAGCTACTCTTGGGCCGACATTGCCAATAACCCATGTGTGCATCACTTAGATGCCAATGGGGGCTCGTCCCACACCAACGCCGAGTATCATTTCAATGACGACATCAAAAGAGATGACACTGCTGGCTACAAAGCTAAGCGAAAGAAGGGAAGGAAGAATCCGAAAAAAGATAAAGAGACCAAGGAAGATTCCGACATGGAGGAAGCTGATGCTTCAAATCCCAAGCCGGAAGGGAAGAAAAAATTTCCGACCAAGAAAGACACTTATGTCACCTTCCTCGGATCTCAACTAGCAAAGGTCAAGAAAGCAGTTCTACATGAGCTCAATGCAACAGTTCCAGCTGTCCCCCAATTCTTGGACTAGTCGGAAGTGGCAATCACATTTGACCGCGCTAATCATCCGCCTAAGTTGCACAGGCGAGGAAAATACGCCTTAATCGTCAATCCACTTATTGACGGTTATGGTTTCTCCAGGACTCTCATGGACGGTGGCAGCAGTATCAATATTTTGTATGTCGAAACGCTATGCCGGATGAAGATCTCGGAGACCCAGCTGAACCATAGCTCTGTGATCTTTCACAGAGTTGTCCCAGGAAGACAATCCAATTCCCTGGGAGAAATCACTTTGGATGTTACCTCTGGAACTCCAAAAAACTATCGGACGGAGGCACTTTCCTTCGAAGTGGTCCCGTTCAAGAGTGCGTACCACGCTATATTCGGACGTCCGGCTTATTGGGCTTTTATGGCTCGTCCGTGTTACATTTACACTATGATGAAAATTCTAGCTCCCAATGGCGTAATCACCATCAGGGGAGACCCAAAGAAAGCAGGAGAGTGCGAGAATGGAAATGCCGCCTTTGCTAAAGCCATGCTGCACGCCCAGGAGTACCAGGAGATCAAGAAGAGCATAGATCCGTCCGAGATGCCCGCAACAAAGGAGGTGACAAAGCCGAATCTGGAGTTCAAGGCATCAGAAGAGACGAAGAAGACGTCGTTGAAGGATGATGACCCCTCCAAGGTGACCCAAATAGGTGTAGGCCTAGATAGCGCATAGGAAAGCGTGCTCGTCAAGTTCCTCAAAGCAAATCAAGATATCTTCGCATGGCAGCCATCTGACATGACCAGAGTACCTAGGGAACTTTCAGAGCACTCTTTAAATGTAAACCCGAACGCTAAACCCGTCAAACAGTCCTTACGACATTTCGGCGATGAAAAGCGTAAGGCAATAGCTAAGGAACTAGCACGGCTCGAGTTAGCGGGATTCATAAAAGAGGTCATCCACACTGAGTGGTCGGCCAATCCTGTAATGGTCCCTAAAAAGGACACCACTTATTTAAGGATATGTGTTGATTATGCTGCCTTAAACAAGGCTTGTCCAAAAGATCCGTTCGCTCTACCTAGGATTGATCAAGTTATCGATTCTATGGCAGGCTTGGAACTCCTCTGTTTTCTCGATGCATATTCCGATTATCACCAAATCCAGATGAAGGAATCTGACAAAGTCAAAACTTCATTCATAACCCCCTTCGGAACCTTCTGTTTTGTTACGATGCCCTTTGGGTTGAAGAACGCAGGAGCTATGTACCAGCGCACGATGCATCATTGCCTCCACGACCAACTCGGACGCAATGTACATGCATACGTGGATGATATTGTGGTGATGTCCAAAAAGAAGGAAACGCTGATTTCCGACTTGGAGGAAACGTTCGCTAATCTATGAAAATACCACATCATGCTTAATCCGAAGAAATGCTTCTTTGGAATCCCAGCCGGAAAATTGTTAGGTTTCATCGTGTATCAAAGAGGCATAGAGGTGAACCGGGACAAAAACAAGGCTATACTCAATATTTCCAGGCCAACTCGCCTAAAGGATGTACAAACACTAACTGGTTACATTGCTGTAGTCAGTCAATTTGTAAGCCGGCTTGGTGAAAGAGACGCACCATTATATAAACTCCTGAAAAAGACCAAGGATTTTGTGTGGACCTACAAAGATGAAGTTGCGTTACAGGACCTGAAGAAAGTACTCTCATCTGCTCCTATCCTTGCTGCACCGGAACCATAGGAACCGATGTTGCTTTATCTTGCTGCGACAAACAAAGTCGTTAGTATCGTCATGGTGGTGGAGAGACCGGAGGAAAATCAGGAACACCTAGTGCAGCGTCCGACTTACTTTGTCAGCAAGGTCCTGATAGAATCAGAACAGCGGTATCCACACTATCAAAAGCTGGCTTACGGTGTTTTCCTAGCAACTCATAAGCTACAACACTATTTCTAGGAGCATCCAATTACCATGGTGAGCACAGCTCCCATGAGAGACATAATTAACAACAGTGACGCCACAGGATGCGTCGCCAAATGGGGCATAGAGCTTTCAGCTTTTGATATTGAGTACAAACCTCGGACGGCAATCAAATCCCAAATCCTTGCCGATTTTCTTGCTGATTGGACAGAGACGAAGGAGAATATGACCCTCCCTGAGTCAGAATATTGGACCCTATATTTTGATGGGTCTAAGGCTCATGGGGGCTCGGGGGCTAGTGTGGTGCTCAAATCACCCCAAGGAGATAAACTTCTATACGTATTGCAGATCCACTTCACATCAACAAATAATATTGCCGAGTATGAAGCACTGCTGCATGGAATCCAGATTGCTAAGGATATCAGCATCCGATGTTTGATGTGTTATGGAGATTCAGATCTTGTTGCTCAGCAAGTGTCGGATATTTGTAATGCAAATAAACACATGGCAGCATATAAATCTTTCGTGGATGATTTATCTAAATCGTTCGAAGGGTTTGAGGTTCAACACATCCCTCGAGCAGAAAACGAGGAAGCAGATGCACTATCTCGGATATGCTCTACACGGAAAGAGGTCCCGGATGGTACTTTTTTAGAGCACCTCAAAGTTCCCTCGATAAAGGGAGTGGATGAGGAATATCCGACCAAATCCGACTCACCTCTAATAGCAATTCTGGCTGTAATTCCCAGCTGGACCCAACCCTACCTTGATTATCTCATAGATGGCAAATTACCCGAAGACGAGGTTCTGAGCCGGCAGATCGTCCGACGAGCGAAAGCATATACTATAGTTAAATGTGAGCTTTATAAGCAGAGTGTTTCTGGTGGTTTTCAGCGCTGCGTATCTCTGGAAGAAGGAGTGGAAATCTTAAGAGAAATCCACGAAGACGAGTGTGGTCACCACGTGGAAGCCAAATCTTTAGTGGCAAAAGCTTTCAGACACGGTTTTTTCTAGCTTACAACCAAGGCAGATGCCGAACGGCTAGTCAAGACGTGCAAGGGCTGCCAAAAGTACACCAAACAAGCTCATGTTCTGGCTGATCAGCTACGAACAATACCTATAACATGGCCTTTTGCGGTCCGGGGGCTTGACATGGTAGGACCGTTTAGACAGGCTCCAAGTGGATTTACTCACCTCTTAGTGATGGTGGATAAGTTCACAAAATGGATTGAGGCCAAACCCGTCACTAGTTGTGATGGAGCAACAGCCAAAAGATTTGTCGAGGATGTTATAATCCGGTATGTTTATCCGCATAGCATTATCACGGACAATGGGAGTAATTTCTCTATGGGAGAATTGGCCTAATTCTACAACAAGCAAAATATCCAGCTTGACATTGCGTTAGTCGCACATCCATAGGCTAATGAACAAGTTGAAAGAGCAAATGGTTTAATCTTACAAGGCCTAAAATCGAGACTTGAGCACCATTACGACATGCTGCGGGGGCTTGGGCAGAGGAATTGCCCTTTGTAATATGGAGTTTACGAACAACTCCGAACAGCTCAACCGGATACACACCTTTCTTCTTGGTCTATGGCACAGAAGTAGTTCTTCATAGTGATTTGATTCACACTTCTCCTAGATTGGCCACGTATATCGAAGAGGATGCCGAGATTCCTCGACAAAATTATCTCGACTTAGTCGAAGAAGTTCGCATCATTGCTGAAATGAGATCAACAGCCTATCAGCAGAAGTTACGCAAGTATCATAGCCAGAGAGTCAGAAATAGATCTTTCAATAAAGGTGATTTGGTTCTCCGGCTTGTGCAACAAAGAAAGCACAAACTTTCCCCAGTATGGGAAGGGCCCTTTTTAGTTAGTCGAGTATTGCACAATGGTTCCTACTACTTAACTGACATGAGGCCCATCAAAGAAAGACCTGCTACTAAGAAGAGAAAGAGAGCTGGAGGAAGTACAAATCTGGATGAGTTAGACAGACCATGGAATATTGCTCAACTACGTCCCTTTTATTCTTAGTTTATCCTTCTTTGCAATCATGCATATGTATATGTTCTATGAGAAATAAAAGTCTTGGTTGCCTCAAGTTTTTTCTGAGAAGTTTTTACCATCTTATTTCCGAATGATCATGTCATAGTCGAAAATCACAGAATACTTGAAAGTACTTTATGCTCATGTTTGTTCTGGTTTAGATTTCCAATTCTAAAAATGCTATCTTCGGGTATAACTCTAAAGTTTCTAGTCTACACTTTGGTTATTTGTCTGATTGACGGATGCGGGTATTTTCTGAGTAGTGAATTGTTGATACTGGAAGCCGGCTTAGTTTCCGAGTTTAAACTGGTTTAGCAATTGAGCTCCGTTCCTCGGCAAAGTTTCCATGCAGAAGGTTTAGCCGGCTCACGAAAGGGACAAGGCGGAAATCCAGATAAACAATAAGTATAGACGAAAAAGTATATGTGCTTATGTAAACATTTCAGGCACACAAAATTTTAAAGCCAAAAGTGCTGAATAGATCAAAAGCTTAGCACTAGCAAAATTAAGTACTGCATATTTGCAGACCCATAAATGTTTCTCGGAATAATACATTTGTTTCTGGTAATTTATGATGCAGGAGAGGATGCAGGAGCTGTCGGCTTGCTGGATGCATCATCCTCGGTTTGATAACGATCCGAGACGTCCAGATCCGATACGGTTTGTGCATCGTCGGAAACTTCAGCTGCTTCTCCGAAGGCGGAGGCGGTGTGTCCAGGCGGGTGAAGAAGGGAGTATCGTAGCTGGTTAAGTCAGCTACATGACACCCGTATCCGGCGTAGGAGTCCATGATGGCCTTGATATCCTACTCCTGACCGTCTTCATCCACCTTGTAGTACCCTCTGGTCACTTGCCATATCTCCATGTTTCCATGGTGGCTCATGACCATGGTGAGAGCGTTCTGAGCAGCGGATCGCGCGTAGGACATGTTCCAGTCCTAAACGAGTTGCGGCTTATCCTTTGCCTTGTCCCGCACCTGAAAGTCCGACATGCTATGCATGTCCGGAACCTTGAGAGCTTCGCCGATATCCTCAAGGGATTGGCTGAAGTCATGAAGCATATCACTGACTTGGGTAAGCCGGTGGGTGTGAGGCTCGGCAGAGGTGGAGTCCTTCAAGTTTAGAGGACCTATACACATAACACAAAACAGTTAAGAAAAATCTGACATGGAAAAAGTCAAAGCATAAAGACAAGTCAGAAAGATGGAAACTTACCAAAGATGACATCGTCAACTTTGGTATTCTCTTCTCGAAGACTCCGGAGTTCATCCCGGAGCGCCTCAGAAAGATCCTTCCTCTGCAAAGTTCATTATTGAGATCCGAGATTCTCTGATCTTGAGCCGCAATCTTACGATCACGCTTGTCAGTAGCCATGGAGGATGATTCGAGAACTCGAGCGATGCTCTTCTCATGATCTGCCTTTAGCTTATCCAGCTCTTGGCAAAGTTCTTTGTTCTCCACCACCAAGGTTTTGAGGTTCTCGGCCTCTTCAATCATAGCGCAGGACTGTTTTACTAGTGCTGTAAGTCAAAAAGAACAACATTTCAACAAAAATATTCGACTACGAAAACACAAAAGACAAGGTTTGAGTCTCGGAATGTTTACCTTCGGCCTTATCCTTTGAGACCTTCAGCTCAGCATTTTCAAGTCGGAGAGCTTTGATCTCTCTCCTCTTGTTGCAGATGTTCTTGAACAAATCCTGGTTATATGAATTAACTTTCTGTAAGTCAGAATACCCAGAGTCAGAAGTCTACTAAAGACTCGGGCTAGTATTGTTACTAATATCAGCACGAGCCTTGGGGGCTACACTAGTTCATTCTTTGGCATCCTAAGAAAGCATAAACCCGGATTGTATATCCTACTCAATGCTTGGGGGCTAGAGGATATGATATGAAATGCAATAAAGAAAATCGTGAGATGGAATTCTGACTTACATGATGTTCATGTGTACGCTTGCTCAGACACATGTTCACCTCGGTGGTAACCTTCTCGGTGAGGGTGAGTGGAATAACCAGAGGTGGCGGAAGTACACCAGCTCTAAGTCCCTCTTCGTGAAGGCTAACTTGTTCAAGAAGGTCGGAGTACTTGATATCTTCCACCTCTTGTGCTTCTTCTTCGGCAGAGAGATTTCTCTTCTCCAGGCATTGCCGGGCCAGAAGCTGGATTTCTTCTACAGATTTCCGGGACATGCAAAATTTGGCAAGTCCCGGATTATTCAAGAGGTTTTCGGCAAAGGTCTCTGCCGAGGGATCATTACCCGAAGAGGGTTCACCCTTATCTAAAGCTGAGCCACCCGTGGTGGCGTCAGTCTGTGATTCGAGGATCACTGGCCCCGTTGAAGGATTCGGATCTTCTGCGACAACCGGCGATGGAGTAATCACCGATGTTGTAGACGGTTGTGGGGCAGGAGTCGGAGGAGCCACGGCAGGAGAAGCTATAGTCAGATTCGTCTGCCGCAAGGGCTTCGAAGAAGTTCCCTTCCCCTTGCCCTTGATGAGCTGCTTAGCTCTGAGAATGTAATAAGAATGGAAAGCATTACATCTTGGAAGTAAAATTCGAGTACGGAACAAAGGCGGAAGTTGTGTTGAAAGTTACCTCTTCACAACTGGCACCTCCTTTGTGCCGACGGCTAATGTCGGAGCCTTGCGCTTCTTGGGCACAATGTCTGGCAGTGGGACCAGTTCCGCCTCCTGAGAAAACTCTGGAGGATATCCCTCGAGGGGAGCTAGCTCCGACTCGGGGAGGTCGTCAAGCTGAAAAGAAGAAAATATCTCAGTATTGTAAAATAAAAGGTGAAACACATAAAAGGATTTATTATTGAAGCTTACCGGAACTACAGGGTCTTCCGCTGTATGCATATCCAGAGACAAGTCCCGAATCTTCCTTTCAATCCGGTCCTTGATCAGCCATTTGATCTGGCTTATGTAATCATGTGGCTTTAAAGCCTTAGGACTGATGTAGAGGGAATCATTCTTTGACTCCATGATGGAGTGCATCAGACGGTCGCCGTGGTATTGGAGAGGCTGGATCCGGCGTGTGACCCAACATTGGACTAGGTCGGATCCTTTCAACCCCTTGTATTTTATCAGATATTCGATCCCTCGTCACTGAGAGCCGGAGGGGCCTCGTCCCAAGACGGTTGGGCCGTGGCGGCTCCGTCGATGAAAGCCGACAAAGCAGTGGCTTTGCCGGGAGTAGGAATATCATATGATAGAAGAAAGTGGCCGGCCATTGTTTGACCGACTCACTAGCAGAAATGCAAAGATAGCTACGCTCGCGTCTAAGAGAAAGTCTAATAGTGCCGGTAATGTAGGGATTACCTGCAGTGATGGAGTTTCTACGAACATGGAAGTAGAAACGAAATAAATTGAGACTCGGCCTAATGCCGAGAAACCCCTCGCACAAAGCTGCGTAAGAACTCATCTCTAAGATGGAGTTCAGGGGAAGATGGTGGAGCTGTACACCGTAATGATCAATCACCTCGGAGAAGAATTCCAAGGGAGGGAACGACAAACCTCTATCAAGGTGGGTGCCGAAGTGGACCCGCTCGCGGCGCACGGGTGAGGGATGGTTTCGCCGAAACCGCTCCGCCAGTCGCCGGCACGGAGGAGGCCTTCATTTTCCACACCTTGGAGCTTCTCGTCATCGAGGAGGCATGGGATCCAGACTCCCCGGTTGCTCTCCTTCTCTACCGCAGCCGTCGCCGCCACCGCTGCCGCTGCCAAACCGGAAGAGGAAGAGGAAGCCCTTTCTTCGGTGCGCCGGTGACCTTAGATGGGCGGCACTAGGAAATCTAGGAGATGGGAGAGCTCTGTCTGCTAGGGAGATGTGGAGAAGAAGGAACGACAAAGGGAACAGGTGAAGAGGAGAGAAGGAAAATCCTCACCCCTTATAATCACCTATCTGCGCCAAGATTCGTGCAAATCGCACTGTGTCAATGCCACGCGTCGTGGAAGGAACTGGGAAGGACCCACGCGATGATTACGTCGCCTCGATCTCCGCATACGCATTGAAACGACGCTTCGGTTCCGCGAACGGTGTACCCACCAATGGTCGTGCTAACAGGATGTTTGTAAGATGACGTAACTTGACCATGACCATTGTCAGATGACATCCGAGACCAAGTTCCGGCTTAGTTTGAAAATCAAGCTAGGAAATCCGAGTAACGTGTTGATAGGTCCGACTTATTTTTAAGACCCGGATCGTATTTTTTGTTGTGAAGTTTCAGGAACCCTTCAAGATTCTGCAAGCCAAAGATCAAGCTAGACGATGATGAATCCAACTTTGGATCTTGGAGACATCCGGGGGCTGCTGTTGGGGATATACTTTCCAGGTATCCTTACAGTTCCTCACTGACCAGGGTGGCCCACTTCGGGTTAGAGCTTTGCTTCACGGGAGGCCTAGTCAGGGAGAAGAGACGGAGTCTAGTCTGGCTACGGGAAGGCCCAGAAGACTTACCGACTTAGGCCCATAATGTTACTTGTAGTTCAAGATGTACTCTGTAACCGACTCTTAGTCATAGCCAGATAGATCTCTCCTGTAAACCCTAGGCCGGATATCTATATAAGCCGTCCTAGGGAGAGCCTTTAGGCACCCTCAATAGTCTACAATCTCAACTCGCACATGCGAATCCTTGTAACCCATATTCCGGCTCTGCCGTATTACTGGATTGCTACCAGGTGTAGGATCCGTCGAATCTAGGTAAACTTGTCTGCTCACCGTCCCGGAACACCGTACGTCTCACACCCCTCTCTTCTGCACGCCTCGAGGACCCCCTCATGGCGTACTTGTCATCAATCTGACGACACGAACCGTAGGGTGACACACTTAAGGGACACCAACACCATTTGGACCAAATGTGTTTTAGACGAATGAATTGCAAAGCGCTGGAATTATTTCAATAGACACCAAAACTATTTTGGGTGAAATTGCTGAAAATGGTTCTGCATGTAATATTGAAATGTTGCAGGGGGTTTTATGTGAATGTTTGTTAATTAAAGTAATTATCAAAATTCTGAATGAATTTAATAAAATAGTTCTATTAAATCAGAGAGCATTAAATTTGGAGAAATTGATGCATTTAAAGTAAAGATTTTAAAGAGGAATGTTAAAGGGACAATTTTATGTGGAGTGGGTTACCACCACATGAATGGGGGAGGTGAGGGGTCACCCCCATGGGGCACCGGCCATGGGGAGGGGTACCCCCATCCCCCTATAAAAGGCCACCCCTCTCACCCTTCTTCCTCACACCTCCTCGTGAAGGATATCTCTCCCTCTCTAGAATTATTCCCCCATGGTCTCGAATTAGCGAGATACATGTTCCCGGTGGCATTTCATCTGGAAGGAGTTGCTGCTTCCGCTGCATCACTGGAGCGAGGAGGCGGAGGTTGTTTGGTGGCCTAAACGTCAGTGCAAGTGCGGATGCGCTGCTGGTTTGCGGCGCTAGGACTTCCACACGATCTTGAGATCGGCAAGCGTACGACTACATCATCCACGAGTTCCTACTCGTTAACAAAACTTTGTTATCTTCGAGGGTAAGTTTACCATGGATGTATATCCACTTGTTGCTTGTATCTAGTAGATAGATCTTGGCGTATAGTTCTCATTGTAGGAATTTTTTGTTTTCTATGCTACGAACCCTTCAACAAGTCATGTTGTTAGTAGTGGAGTTGCGTTGAGAAAGATTCAATAGTTTGTTATTTAAGTTGTGGTGTTATTCTTCTAGTGGTGTCATGTGAACATCGACTAAATGACACTTCACCTTTATGGGCCTAGGGGAATGCATTGTGTATTTGGCTACTAATCGTAGGGGTTGCCGGAGTGACAAAAACCTGAACTCCCGTTAGGACACCTTTGCACAAGGGATGTTAATATCTTAGAGTTTAAAGCTGTGGTTAGGTTTCTATCTTAATTACTTTCTTGTACTTGCGGATGCTTGGAAGGGGTATAATCACAAGTATGTATTAGTCCTAGGAAGGTCGGTACGTTAGCACAGGTTCACCCACACAACACTTATCAAACTAAAGAAGATTAATCAACTATATGAAGCGAAAGCACTTGACGATATTCCCGTGTGTCCTCGAGAATGTTTGGTCATCTTAAGTAATACAACCGGGTTGTCCTTTGCTAAAGAAAGGATTGGGCCACTTGCTACATCTATTATTATTGTCTTTTATTTACTCGTACTTTATTTACCTGCATTATCAAAAAACCCTAAAAATCCGTTTGCTAAGTATTTACAGAGAATACCTTCTCCAAGACACTCGTCAACACCTTCTGCTCCTTGTTGGGTTCAACACTCTTACTTATCGAAAATACTACGATACACCCCCTAAACTTGTGGGTCATTAAGACTATTTTCTGGCACCCTTGACGGGGAGTGAAGCGCTATTGGAGAGTGGAACTGGTAAAGGAAACTTCTACTGTGAGTATTGTTTACTTCTGTTAGTTACTTTATTCCAATATGGATAATTCACTTAGTTTCTTATTTTGTAATGCTACTACCACTTCTAAGGTAGTAGATGAACCACCACCTGCTGAGAATGATAATTTTAAAATACCTATAAGAATTGATGATCGTGTTATGGATAACTACTATCTTGGAGATGGAATTGTCCATCCCGGTGATCATTTTCTCTTTATACACGAATTATGCTGGTTGTTTAAGTGTGCAGGTATTACAACAGATCAAGTCAAGAAGAAGTTATTCTCATTATCACTGAAAGGAAGAGCCGAGGAATGGTACAAGCTGCTGAAGAATGGTCAAGCTCTTGAATGGGAGGAAGTTGTACCTCTCTTTTATTCTAAATTTTATCCTCCTAGTGAGATTCATAAAGATCAGAATCAAATATACAACTTTTGGCCTCTTAATGGAGAGAGTACATCTCAAGCTTTGGGGAGATTGAAGTTAATAATGCTCAACAACAATATTATTATCAATAACTTTTATGCAAGGCTTTCTCTTCATGATAAGGATTTATTGGATGCTTCTTGTGTTGCATCATTTACACGCATGGAAGAAGGAGCTAAATGGGATCTTCTAGACCATATTCAAGACAATGTTGAAGCATGGGAGAATGATAAAGGAAGAAAGTCAGGTATAAATTATGATTATGAATGCATTGAATCTTTTATGGGAACTAATGATTTTCAAAATATTAAAAATGCTTATGCTCTAGACTCTCAAGCTATTGCAACTTATTTTAAGGCTTTTGCTTCCTATATTGAAGTTCCTAAAAAGAAGTGGAATAAGTATCATGAACCTTATAAAGATACTGCTAATTGTGTTCCTGCAAGAAATACTGAAGTTTATACTGCTAATCATGTTTTACTTGAACCTTACATTGATAAAATACCTTTCCTGGTTAAAGTAAAGGAACATTCTATGATAGCTAGTATGGTTAATGAAAGTACAAATAAAGCTGTTGAACCCGATGAACAAGTGGATGATGAACCTACAGTTGCAAATGTGAAAGACTTTGTCACTAAATATGTAGAAGATGGACACACTATCCTCTTTAAAGATACTTCTCATATTGCTTCACAAAGTACTGTTATGAGAGCTAGTGTCCCTGTGTTTTCTGTTAGGATAAGTGATCATTGCTACAATGGTTCTTGTGATAGTTATATCGTTAAATTTATGCATGATACCAAAAGTTATTATGAGAGAGGGAAGACTATTCTAATGCATCTCAATAATATTAAGTTTCCTCGCTTAATGCTGAAAGTCTTTATGTTACATTTGTTTTGCCTTCCTCTGCTAGCAGCCTCTAGTTTCAACAATTTATTTTCTTACAAAATTCCCTTGCATAGGAAGTGGGTTAGAGTTAAACATGTGTATTTTTTATTCTTGATGCTCTCTTTAACTTCAATTCATAATCCTATGTAAGCATCATTGAAATTATCATGCCCATCTTAATGGCTATAAAGAAAGAGCTTTTTGGGAGACAACCCAATATATTTTTGCTTTCAGTTTGTTTTTGTTTATTTGAGTCTTGGAAGTTATTGCTTCTGCAATAACCTCTCCTTATCCTTTTTGTTCAGTTTTTGTGTCAAGATAAACCTCTAATGAGAGAGAAGTAAGATTTGGGGAAGTTGTTGTCCCGAAACAGATTTTTGTGCTTCACTGTAAAAAATCTTGAAAAATCTCAGAACGTCGTACTGATCTGTTTTTTTGTGTGAATGCCGCAGGTTATTATTTAACTTTTGTTAGTTTTGCACTTTTTGATTTGAGCAACAGAAGATTTTCGAAAAAATTGATCTTTACCTGCTGGTCTATTTTGACAGATTTTTGCCACTCTTGCATTTGTTTCTTATATCGATTTCCTTTTTGAATCCTTTTGGGCTTTCAGAAGGAGTTATTTCAGTAGCATATGTTTTGGTGGATTTCAGTTGAAATTTGACTTAAAAGGTTTATTACCTCGCTTACACTAATGTTGCTAATGAGAATTGTGTGAAGTTTTGTGTGAAAGAAATTTCCAGGTTATTGGAGAAAGTGGTGTAATGAGAGAGTGAAAGGTTAAATGACTCAAAAAATATGTTTAAGAAGATGAAGATATTGATGTTATTCAAGCGGTCACTATGGAAGAATTTATTAAACACCAAGTTCAGAGACCTACAGAGTCCGTTTTCAAATAGGTAACAGTTCTGGTAAGAAAAGATCAGTGAAAAATCTGTCCAGTTATATTTTTGTAGTTTTTATCCAACAAAGAAAGCAACGAAGCGTAAGAGAGACGGAAACAAAGCCAGGGTGGCTCACACCACCCCGTGGCACGGCCCCCTGGCCGCGCCACCAGGTGGTGTGGCCGCCCCGAAGTCCGTCTCCGACCCATTTTCTCTCAGTACCTTCCTTTTGTTGTAAAAATTCGTAATATATAATCCCCCGAATCCCCCGAGGTTTGTATATCGGGTTCTTGTTGTGTTTTTGTTTTGATCTGTTTCTGCCAGGAACTATTCTTAAAGTTTAGAAGCACAATGGTCTCCGCCAATGATAAGGGCAAGGAGCCTATGGAGGAAGATCTCCAAGACTCTGAGCAGGAGGAGGAGAGCGATAGTGAAGTTGAAGAGGAGGCAAAGGAAGACCAACATCCGCACAACAGCACCACCATTGCAAGCATTGGAGTGGTGGCAAACCCTTCCAGGTTCAAATGGACTACAGGGATGTCCACTGGAGGGAAGACTCCGCGTCATTGTTTGGCTTCACAGTCACCTTCTCCACGCACCAAGAATCCCTTCCATACCCTTAAACATGAGCATTAATTCCGGAATATGCCTAAGGAGAAACTACCCTCCAATTGGGATATGCCTTGTTCTAACCATGCAGGAAAAGAAGACTTCAAGGAGGAAGAGTGGGGAAAGAATCGTACGAGCTAGGATTCACAACCCGACATGATCATGAACCGCATTGACAAAACTTGGAGTTGATTCGTACTCTCACCTTCGAGATTGAGGATTTGAGGAAATTGATTGAAAAGCTAATCGAGAGAACACCACCACCACCGAAGGAGTAATTCGTCATCAGGTTTTGGCATCCCCTTTGTTTGTTCCAAGCTTGGGGGAGTGCCACGGTATCACATCACTATCTTTTATCTTTTTACCTTTTTAGTAGAGTCATATCGTGAATAGAGAAGTTATCATGTAGGATGGTTTGCATTATGGAAGTGACCCCACTCTCGTTAGATATCTATGTATCCCTTGGTGTGAGTTGCTATTATGGAATATTAATGAGAAGGTCTATCATTTACTCTTTTGCATATCTTATATTATTTTTCAATTTCTGTTATATGATTGATCTTTTTGTTAGTATTGGTATCACTTTGGGATCATTGAGTTAATTTAGTTGGTTTTGGCAAACCTGGCCCAGTCAGTAGCAACACTATTATGAGAACTGAAGGAAAAATATAAAAGTACTCTTAAAGAATATAATTTCATCATCTTTCTTCCTTGATAGGCTCATTAGCTTAGTATTATCTAGTTAAGATCTTTTGTGCTTCCAAGGAAGATTGCATGTTTGTTTTTATCACTTGTATGTTTGTTTGTTCCCTTCAACTCTTATGCTTGCTACCCAGCCTTGCTAGCCTAAAACCTATACTGAGTGGGAATGCTTCTCGTGCATCCAATCCTTAAACCAAAACATATGCCATTTGTATCCACCACCTACCTATTAGTATTATTGCTATTCCAAGTAAATTCATGTTTTTATCTACCTTCCGAATTAAACTTGTTATGTGAAAATTAGTGATTAAAGCTCTCATGAACTTGATGGCACACTTTTCTTTTCTTGCACCTAATAAACTTGAACCACAGTGTCATCTAAGTTGTATATGCTTGCACTTATATGTTGGGAATTAGCAGAACCATCCTGTCATGGGGAACACTTTCAACATTGCACTTGTAAATTGTACCCAGTTGATATCATGCTCTTTTGTTTATGGATGTAGTCGGTGTGAAATGAAAGGGGAGCTTGTAAGTCTATGGAGTTGTGTATGTGTGTTAGAGAAACGCCTGGGCCGCTGGTCTAATCCATGCCTAATCATGGTGGAAACCTGCAGCGTAACCATAATGAGCAATCTATGAAGCAGTCTTCTTATAAGAAAAAGAGATAGAGGTTGAGAAAAAGAAAAAATGATGAGAAAAGAGGAAAGAGAGAAAAAAGCACCAGTTTCCCATGGTAAATAAGAAGATTACTGAGATGCTCATTGTCTGCTTGCCTTGTCATTTTGATATGGGTATTCTTCCGTATCATCAGGCAAGGGGTACCCCGTTGGCGGTTCTATATGATACACATGTACTTACTATGACAAGAACTTACCGGTAACTAAACTTGAGTAGCATGAGGAGCGGCCCTCGTATTCAAGGGACATGAGATTGCCAACTTATACTTTGTCAAGCATATACTCCATAGTTTGTTCACTTTAACCTTAACCACCTAAAGATGCTTATGATAGGGTCAATGAGAGCTGAAAGCTAATAAGTACCATAATTTTTGGAAGCTCTTGATGAAACTTGAAATCCCTGCTTCCCTCTGCAAAGGGCTTATCTTTTACTTTTTAGTTGAGTCAGTAAACCTACTCCTTTCTATCTCAGCAAGTATTTTGAGTTGTTGTGTTTCATTCATTCATATGATGATATATTCAATTATGTTTCTTATGTTCCTTGTTTTGCACAATGCTCTTATCTTAGGGAATAATACTTTGAAAGCTATCATTGAAAACCCATTATGTTTGAATTCCTGCAAATTGTTAACTATTCTTTGACCAAGAGCAAAGTTTGCCATTACCAATTATGATTTACTTTATGTATCTTTGTTGTGTTTCCTTTACTTATAACAAGCTAAGTTATATAATAGGGAGTTGTTTTCTATTATGATTTATGTATTGATGAATGTGATGCTTCTTGTCCGTATTCTTTTATCGACTCTTCACTCCATAAACCTGAGGTCATGTTTATTGAGCTCAGTTTTTGCTTGGGGACAAGCAAAGTCTAAGCTTGGGGGAGTTGATACGTCCATTTTGTATCACTATTCTATATCATAATTTACTGTTATTCATTGATATATTTCATATTAAGAGATGATACTTATGTTATTTCATCTATTTTTGCATGGTTGATGACTTTTGGAGGATGGACCGCTGCAGTCAGGACTCTGATGGAAAAGGCACTGTTTGGAGGCGAAATTGACGAAGATCAGAAAATCCAGAAAAAATACATGGAAAATCCTATTTTTCCAGAAGGCGAAGGATGCCAGAAGGGGGAGAGGAGTTGGGCCATAGGGGCCCACACCATCCCTGGCGCGGGCCACCCTGGCCCACTCCTGGCTCTCCCCTTTGGATTATATTATCCCCACGAAACCCTAAGCCTAGGAGAGCGACCACACAAAGATTCTGCCGCCTCTACAGGGTGGAAAACTAAAGAGAGAGAAAGATCTCTCCGGTAGACAAAATTCTACGGGTGGAATTCCTTCCCAGAGAGGGGAGATCGTCGCCATCAACACCACCATCAAGCTGGACTTCATCGGGATCATCATCACCATCATCTCCATCATCATCTCCACCAGCACCATCATCACCACTCCACACTGGGCATGTTCGTCTGTAGTACCAAAGTTCGCAGGCCAGCGCATGGCGGTACCTAAGTTGCCTAAAATTACCGCGTTTCGAAAAGTTGGGCCGCCAACTACTGAGAGGGGCCATTTCGAGGCAAACTCATCTCAACTCTGCCAAATTCAAACATTCCGTTAAACTGCCCCGTGAAGTAGACGGTCGGGACCCTCATGTCGGTCATATGTCTGTGACGCGAGCGCCAATGTGGCAACCTCTTAGGCAAATCGAGCAGCTAAGTGGATTGGATGCATTGACAAATTTCACAAATCCATTCCCAGCTTTCCCCTAGCATCGGCGGCATCGGAATTCACCCTCCAGGTAGGACGATCCCTTCGAACATTTGACTTCCTGTGCCAAGTTGCTGCGCATAGTCGCTGAGCCCGAGCTCCAATGGCGCATTCCGTAGTTGTCGTTGCGAGGCTCTAGGCCGCCTCCACCGCTGACGAGCCGAGCAACTCGGAGGATGGCAGATCCTACTATCAAGAAAGAAGAAGTTCTGTCTACAAGCGGGTGAGTTACCCTTCTCTTTGCTATTCGCACTAATTACAGCTGCTAGCTGGCTACTGAACCTCAAATTGTTTGTTAGCCCAACGCTGACAAACATATTTTGTCCATAGTTTTCTATCAAGTGGGATCTGCGCGGACCCCCCTTACCTGGTTACGGTAGTCCTCTATAGGTATGACTCTAAGGGCAAGAGGTATGGACACCATTGGTTCACGATGGAAGAAGCGCCTGCGCAGATCTGCACTATATCTGGTTTGGTTGTTACTCTACGTAATCATGTTGAATTATGGCCAAAGCAGACTGCAAAGTTCAGCTTCATGGATGAACGTGGCATCATGGTTCCTATAACGTGTGACAGTCAGCTAATTGGGTTGATGAAAAGGTATGCTTCGGCTGCCATGTTTGAGCTGAAATGTGATGTACTGGATGTGGAAGCTGCTGCAACTGGGAGTTGCCCTTCTATTCTTGGACAGGGTGGTTACTCGAACCCAATTAGCTCCTGGTAAGCAAAGGTCTCTTGGGGTTCGCATGTTTGTGCTGAATTGTTATTTTTGTTTTATTTACTCTGTAGATATTGGGCAGTTATGCAACAGTCTAGTTTCTTTGATAGGAAGCGCCGCAAGGTTAGAAACATGACTGTCGGGTCAGTCATTTTGCTGCCCGAAGAAATTAAAAACGAGTGGAAGATGTCATTTTGCTGCCCAAAGAAATTAAAAACGAGTGGAAATATGATGTTGGACACGATTCTGGTGCCCATTGTCCTGGCGATGCAAAGTACGTGAAGCTAAGAAAATTGGCACCGAGGAAGAGGAAGAAGGAAGGAAATGAAGAAGCTAGTGGACGTGAAGGCTTGGCACCCAGGCTGCGGAAGAAGGCTGCTGGCAATGAAGGTGCATAGTAATGTGTTGAACTTGAACCTATATATGTAATTCTGTTAAATTCTGGAGCTCTGTGTGTGGCATGTTGCTGGGAGAAACAATCTACCCACGTTCTCTGAGTAAAATGTACCACGACTTAGGGTTTGGAAACGCCCGAGTTAGTAGTTGAATCCAAAATTGTGATTGTGCCACTGTTATCTGAAAACAAGGATCCAGCGGTTCCACGATTGCTGAGGGGAAGGAGGTCCCCAAATACGACGGAATGTAGTGGCATAGAAATAAATTATTTAAGCTGCCACACTCCATGAAGCAGCAACTTATTTCAGATGCTGCACAACGACGTGGCAACATAAACAGCAATGTTCTCACCGATAATGCCCAGATGAGGAGGAAATCGGTACCACTTTCTGGCCTAATCTTGAGCCCGTCTATCTCACCGCCTCTCTGCTCCTGCATCCCCTGCATCTGGCGAAGCTCCCGGATCTCCAGTAACTAGGTGTACGTGCTTCCACTTTATAAGTTGTGGTTGTGCCATTTGCATCCGGCATAATCCACATAGATTATGTTTAAACAAACCACCAATGTCAGAATACACTAGTAGAAAAGGTGTCTTTGGTCCACGGTCACGTTCCCAATCCGGGACAGAGATCTAAATCGAGGCAGAAATTGATCTAAATCACAAATTTTTCCACAAATTAATCGAGGCAGAGATCTAAATCGAGGCATTTCATTAATTCAACCACACATTCTTCTAAACAAAGGTGCGATTTCACGTCCTACATTAATTCAACCACTAGTCAACAATTACACTTCCGCTGCCGCTGTCCATCGAGCCGCCGGCTTCCTCGTTGTCGTCGGACGGAACCTCCACGATTTCCGCATTGTTCGCGAGACGGAGCACCTCTTTGCGGTGAGTGGTAGCGATGACGGTGTACTTGGTCCATCTAGGGACGGACCAGAACCTCTCCCGCCCTTCTCGGTTGCGGAGATCCCGGTGCACCACGCGCCCGTAAACGATGCGGTTGCCAATCTTGGCCTTCTGCTCCTTCTTGAACAACGCTGGCCAATACGGGCTGGCCGCCGCGTACCGGGGCAGCCCCCTCTTCCACGCGCGCATCTGGTGGCGGCGCGCCGTGATTTCGCTCTCCATCACGGCTCCGTCGGGGACAAGGAGCAGATGCGCCATCCGTGGGGCACCGTCGTGACCGGCGGCGCGAGGATGTCGAAGTGCGTGAACATCACCGCCTCGTAGAATTTCAGCGAGGGCATCTCCATGGCGGCGCGGTGGAGATTGGAGAAGGGGTGAGGGGTTGGACGCCGAAGCAATGGCGCGGTTGAGATTGGAGAGGGCGAGGGGATGGACGACGAAGCGACGCGATGTGGCGCCTCCTATTTGTACACGAGGACGACGAAGCGACGGGCGGAATATCCAAGGGGCATTGGTCAGACAAAAGGAAGTAATGCAGGGTTAAGACAGATTAACGGGTGTCCAATGTTTTTACTCCCAGGACTCTGGGGTCAATAGTTCAGACCGCTAGGTCAACAAGTACAACTATTACAACTTAGAAAAAGGCACGGAGCTCAAGCTAAATAGAACTAGTTATCACACATCTCCTTGATCTTCCTAATCTTAGCCCGATGCACATCTTCCTGCGAGAGCAAGGATCGAATCGTCTGCTCCTTCCTTTTAGCATCTTCCTTGCACAGCTTCAATTGTTTCTCTGCATTTTTCCTCATTTACTTGTCAATACTCATAGTTTTGAACTGCAAGACTTTGGCCTGGTGGAGATCATTCCTTGCTTGAGTCAGTTCTTGCTTTGCTTTAGCCTTCAGGGCCAATGCCGTGTCCCTCTCCTTCTCGACTTTGCTAACCTTGTCTTGGACCCACCTGAGATCTCGCTTATGCTTGGTCGTGTCAACTGGTTCCCATAGCTTCATCTCAACACTGTCAAGAAGGGAGCTGAATACAGATTATTTCAACTCAACAGTCATTTCCCATAGTTTGTCCAGTGTTCTCTGCATCGATTTGGGCCACTCTAGATCTACCCATTTGACAACACCGCAACTTCTGCCTTGCATCATTGCATGATGTCCTTGACACCGTAGAAAACTCCTTCCTGCGTTTCGTCCTTCGAACGCTACAAATTTAGCGGGCACATATCCATGTTTACATAGCAGAGGACTATCTTCATCCGCTAAACCGTGATAGTCAGAGTCATAAATCGTCTGGTTGGCCTAACACATCATACACGCATGAGTAAACAGATTAGATCTAGCTCAAAAAATAGATAATTAGCCACAAATGATAGAAATAGAGATGAGACGACTCACATTGAAATCACCGTCCCTATCGTCACGACGCATTTCCTTGCTGTCTCCCCTGTAACCCATGGCAAGAGGGGAGGGGGTGGCTGCCGGAGAGGGGATTAGGATGGAGGTGTCGTCAGCTTGCGGCTACGGCTGGATGGGAGTGAAGCGGGGAAAGTGGCTTCGAGGGGAAGGAAGATAAGTACGGGGAGGAAGAGAAGTAATGGGACGTGACACTGGCATGTGGCCCACTGAACTCGTGAGACGTGACACTCACAACAGGGGAGCGCCCAATGTTGCCAGTTTGTCCAGAGCAAGCATGGCCAATCATGCAACATAATAGACTACTCGCGGATCGCTCTCACGAAGACCATCCCAATCGTCGAAGCGCCCCGATCGAACGGTATGTAACAATCGTCAAGCAGAACAACTGTGTTAGGGCGTGCCTTCTAGAAGACTCGATCTAATGGCCACCCATGCAATGCCACTGGTGTATCCATGTGTGATTTGTGAAATGAACAGACATGCAATCACACTAGGTGGATCCATATGTGGTTTGTCTAGAGGAACACACATGCAATGACACTTGGTGTGGTTCATGAAAATAACAGACATGCAATGACACCGGTGGATCCTTATGTGGTTCATGAAAATAACAGACATGCAATGACAGTGGGTATGGTTCATGAAAAGAATAGACATGCAATGACACCATTGGATCCATGTGTGGTTTATGGAAGTAATAGACATGCAATTATTCTAGTTGTGGTTCATTAAAAGAACAGACATGCAATGACACCGGTGGATCCATGTGTGGTTCATGAGAAGAACACACATCCAATGACACTGGTGGATCCTTATGTGGTTCATGAAAGAACAGACATGCAGTCACACCGGTGGATCCTTATGTGGTTTGTCTAGAGGAACACACATGCAATGACACTGGGTGTGGTTCATGAAAAGAACAGACATGCAATGACACTGGTGGATCCATGTGTGGTTTCTTTAGAGGAACTGACATGCAATGACACTGGGTGTGGTTCAGGAAAAGAACACACATGCAATGAAACCGATGGATCCCTAAGGTGGTCTCTCTAGAGGAACACACATGCAATAACTCTGGATGTGGTTCATGAAAAGAACAAACATGCAATGACACTGGTGGATCCATGTGTGGTTCATGAGAAGAACACACATCCAATGACACTGGTGGACTCTAGCTGTAGTTCATGAAAAGAAGAGACATGCAATGACACTGGTGGATACATATGTGGTTTGTCTAGAGGAACACAGATGCAATGACACTGGGTGTGGTTCATGAAAAGAACAAACATGCAATGACACTGGTGGATCCATGTGTGGTTTATGGAAGTAACAGACATGCAATGACTCTAGCTATGATTCATGAAAAGAATAAACATGCAATGACACTGGTGGATACATGTGTGGTTCATGAGAAGAACACACATCCAATGACACTGGTGGATCCTTATGTGGTTAATGAAAAGAACAGACATGTAGTGACACCGGTGGATCCTTATGTGGTTTGTCTAGAGGAACACACATGCAATGACACTAGGTGTGGTTCATGAAAAGAATATACATGCAATGACACTGGGTGTGGTTCATGAAAATAATAGACATGCAATGACACTGGTGTATCCATGTGTGGTTCATGAGAAGAACACACATCCAATCACATTGGGTGGATCCTTGTGTGGTTTGTCTAGAGGAACACACATGCAATGACACTGGGTGTGGTTCATGAAAAGAACAGACATGCAATGACACTGGTGGATCCTTATGTGGTTCATGAAAAGAACAGACATGCAATGACGCTGGTGGATCCTTATGTGGTTTGTGAAAAGAACAGACATGCAATGACACCAGTGGATACTTATGTGGTTTATGGATGTAACAGACATGCAATGACAATGGGTGTGAATCATGAAAAGAACAGACATGCAATGACAACGGTGGATCCATGTGTGGTTTATGGAAGTAACAGACATGCAATGAGTCTAGCTGTGGTTCATGAAAAGAACGGACATGCAATGACACCGGTGGATCCATGTGTGTCTCATGAGAAGAACACAAATCCAATGACACTGGTGGATCCTTATGTGGTTCATGAAAAGAACAGACATGCAGTGACACCGGTGGATCCTTATGTGGTTTGTCTAGAGGAACACACATGCAATGACACTGGGTGTTGTTCATGAAAAGAACAGACATGCAATGACTTATGTGGTCTATCTAGAGGAACACACATGCAATGAAACTGGGTGTGGTTCATGAAAACAACAAACATGCAATGACACTGGTGGATCCATGTGTGGTTTGTAGAGGAACTGACATGCAATGACACTAGGTGTGGTTCATGAAAAGAACACACATGCTATGAAACCGATGGATCCCTAAGGTGGTATGTCTAGAGGAACACACATGCAATGACTCTGGCTGTGGTTCATGAAAAGAACAGGCATGTAATGACACTAGTGGATCCATGTGTGGTTCATGAGAAGAACACACATCCAATGACACTGGTGGACTCTAGCTATGGTTCATGAAAAGAACAGACATGCAATGACACCGGTGGATCCATATGTGGTTTGTCTAGAGGAACACACATGCAATGACACTGGGTGTGGTTCATGAAAAGAACAGACATGCAATGCCATTTGTGGATCCATGTGTGGTTTATGGAAGTAACAGACATGCAATGACTCTAGCTGTGATTCATGAAAAGAACAGACATGCAATGACACTAGTGGATCCATGTGTGGTTCATGAGAAGAACACACATCCAATGACACTGGTGGATCCTTATGTGGTTCATGAAAAGAACAGACATGCAGTGACACCGATGGATCCTTATGTGGTTTGTCTAGAGGAACACACATGCAATGACACTGGGTGTGGTTCATGAAAAGAACATACATGCAATGACACTAGGTGTGGTTCATGAGAAGAACACACATCCAATGACACTGGTGGATCCTTATGTGGTTCATGAAAAGAACAGACATGTAGTGACACCGGTGGATCCTTATATGGTTTGTCTAGAGGAACACACATGCAATGACACTAGGTGTGGTTCCTGAAAAGAACATACATGCAATGACACTGGGTGTGGTTCATGAAAAGAACACACATGCAATGACACCAGTGGATCCATGTGTGGTTTTCGGAAGGAATAGACATGCAATGACTCTAGCTATGGTTCATGAAAAGAACAAACATGCAATGACACCGGTGGATCCATGTGTGGTTTATGGAAGTAACATACATGCAATGACTCTAGTTGTGGTTCATGAAAAGAATAAACATGCAATGACACTGGTGGATCCATGTGTGCTTCATGAGAAGAACACACATCCAATGACACTGTTGGATCCTTATGTGGTTTGTTTAGAGGAACAGACATGCAATCACACAGGTGGATCCATGTCTAGTTTATGAGAAGAACACACATCCAATAAAATCTAGTGGATTTATCTTAGCATAATTTGATGTATTCCACGATGTATTTCATTGTACACGACACTTTCCATTTTTATACTACTCAGTTTTGCCTTTGGTTTTATGTGGTACTACTTAGTTTTGCCCCCCTCTCTCTATCTTTCGGAGAAGCCCAAACCTATGCTCACCCTGTCTGCTACTCCTTGATTGGTTGTCATAGTTGCCACGTGGACCGTGCGTACCAACCATTGATTCTGTGTGATGCAACGATGATCGTTGCACACGTCGTGTCCTTCACAGTACAACGTGAGACATCACGAACGTCTCCCTCAGCGAGACTTCTACAGGAAGGAACACGATGCCGTCCATGGAAAAAGTCGTCGAGCGGTCATGTCAAGTTTAATCAAGTCTGAAAAGCCTACTACTTCTACTACAACACATGCATAGGGCAACAGGGTCATCGAGTGCAGGGTTGTCAACGGGACGCTGCAATTTATTGCCACTTGATTTTAATAAGACATATCCCATTTTTACGCAATGCTCTCAATCTCACATCCAACTGGGCCCTACCGCTAGTAACTTCAATGAGTCAAGGCCCCCCTCGAGTAGATCTAACGTTGCTAGAAATTGGTTCCGTGCCACTTGCATGCAGTGGAATCGAGGTCTGCCATGAGCGTGTTTTCAATGCAGCTCTAAAGTGGAGATCGTGGCTGTTTCAAAAAAAAGGGAACCCAAAAAAAAGGGTGGAGAGCGTGGTAGCCCCCGCCTCCCGCCCACCACACGTGTCCACTCGAGGACTACGAACGGTCCGGTGTTTATAACCCCCCTTGACCTTCTTATTCCATGAGCTCGTGTCATTTCCCCTAGTCTGTCTAGTCCCAAGACCCCAATCTACACCTGCCACGCTCCCTCGCTTGCACTACCTTCTTCCCTTGGTGCGCCATGAAGCGTACATGTGGAGACGAGCCGGAGGTGAAGCCAGTTGAAGGCGCAGCAGCAGATGGCTCGGTCGTCGCCAAGCAGGTGGAGGCGTCTTCTGCGGGCACGAACGCCGCTTGTCGTCGCGCCGTCGAGGGTGTGAGCTCATCTATCTAGCCAGTAGTCGTCACCGCCGAGCAGTAGGTGGTATCCATCACCACCGAGCAGCAGGTGGCCGACAATGTCGTGGCTGACATCGTCGTGGTGCCAGCGGCAGATCTGGATGGGGGCAGGCGGCAGGCGGAGGCAATCCGGTGATCTACATCAACGACCCCATCGCCGTACAAGAAATCTTTGATGCAATCGCAGAGAATGATGAGTTCGAGGAGGAGGTCCCTGTGAGGAGTCCGAGGTACTACATGGCTAGCTTCTCTAGTCGCAGCCGCAATTTTCACTGTTCATACATAGGATTTGCTCAATCGTGTACATATTCTTTTGCTCTTGAAGTAGGGTAGTATATATATGGTTCGATCGGTTGATTGATGCATCTGCCATCTAGTCACAAAACCCCAATCCGTCTAGTCACAAAACCCCAATCTGCTCATCTTCCATCTAGTTGAGTTTGCTAGTTGAGTGTTGATTTCGATACACAACAGGCCTATAACGTTACATTTCTATTCCATACTGAGCCCAATGATTCAATTTTTCCCCACAATAGTGCAAGGACATCTAATGGTGTCGTTTTCTTAGGGATGGTTAGTGAACCTGAGGCAGCAATGCACATAAACAATATAGGTTGTGTTGTTGGTATTTTGGTTCTCCGACTCCATCGCTGAAAAAAATGAGGCCCTAATATTTCTCTCATATGGAACCTAAATATATAATCTTTGGATTGTTTCTGATCTATGAATGCGTTGTATGATGCATATGTATATCCCTGAATATTGTTTTGTATGATTACATTTCAATTTGTTATTGTGGCCAATGATTCAAATTTGCCCCAAAGAGAGGCAGACACATTGGTGTCAGATTTTTTCCGAGATGAGCGAGCGAACCTGGGACCATGTACAAAAACAATATAAGCTGTGCAATTGTTACTTGGTTCGCTCACGCCATCCCTGAATAAACTTATGAGGCCGCAATCTTTATACTACATTCATAGAACTATGATATTCGAATTTTCTATTCCATGCATTCATAATGTATAAGAATTACATTTTAGTTTGTCACCGAGGCCGATGATTGAAATTTTCCCCAAAAGAGTTCAAGGGGAGACACGTATGATGGTGTCGTGTTTTAGGGATGGGTTGGTGAACCTGAGGCAGCAATGCACACAAACAATATAGGTTGTGTTGTTGGTACTTTGGTTCTCCAACTCCATCTCTGAAACAAATTATGAGGCCCTTGACTTATTCTCATATGGAACTACATATATGATCGTTGAATTGTTTCTGATCTTTTAATGATTGGTATGATGCATATGTATATAAATGGTTTTGATCATAAGTATTTTTAACATGTACCTGAAGATCAATTGTTTGGTTTTTTATTTATAATTAAAATATTTACGCTTGTTTTTGTACCTGACTATGTATATCCCTAAATATTGTTTTGTACAATTACATTTCAATTTCATATTGTGGCCAATGATTCAAATTTGTCCCAAAAGAGAGGCAGACACATGGGTGTCAGATTTTTTCAGGGATGAGTTAGTGAACCTGGGGCGATGTACAACCACATTACATGTTGTGCAATTGTTACTTGGTTCACCTACTCCATCCCTGAAGAAACTTATGAGGCCCCTAGATTTATCCTACATTCACTCTGATGCAATTATTTGTCATTGTGTTGAGATGAAATGATATATGAACCGATCAAACTATTGCTGAGATGCTTTATCTTTGATATCCACGGATATATTGTGTTACATATACATGTTGTCAATCTTGAGTTGTAATACAATTCAATCATATGTATGAGTTCTAAGTTATGTTCTTAAAAATCAACAGGAGGATGATGCTGAAGTGGACGATAGCAAGGTATCCAGGGACAACAAGAGCCGCTACGTGCTGAGGTGGTTACGGTGTGGGCTAATCCGTTTCCACCGTAGGGGGAGACTGTTTTGCCCATTCCGTGGCAGAGAAATCAACGTCAACAGCATGATCCAGCACGCGGAGGGCGTTGGCAGAGGCAGAGGTAGAAGCCATAGGCCGATTACCTTGGCACGTCAGGCAGCCAACGGCAAATTCCTCCGGGAGTATGTCAGGACTAGCCTATATCCCATCGACTAGGCTGTCGCTGCCTCCTGCTGATAAACCCCTGCCATGCTAGGCATCTCCGTGTCCTGGCCTCCTACTGCAGCCCCTGCTTTTACTTTGTTCTAGTTAATTATTACTTGTGTGTGGCATGTAAGACAATATATCCGTGGTGTCTCTGGTAAACCTTCTATATTAATCTACTCCTTTATATGGAGTGCCTTAAAGTTTCTGGTGTTCAATTATATTTACTGATCATGCTCACGCACACTACAAAATATTTCTAGTGCTCGATTATATTATAATTGTCAAGAAATACATCAACAAGTTAAATTGGTCGAAATTTTGTACTGAAGTAACTAAATGTATCAAACACATAATAAATTAGAAAATAACATCTAGTTCAAACACATAATGTATCACCACCACTTGTTATCGTCCTTGACTTGCTTCTCCTTCAACCGCTTGATGTCGCCACCGTCCCAAGATCCCTACTCGTCCTAAAATCTCTTTCCGTCCTCCTCGCGCTTCTTCTCTTGGGCTAGCTTGCAACCAGGGTATAGCTCTCTCGCGAAAAACCCCTCCTTAACCATCCCATCTTTCCTGGTAATGAGCTTACTGTACAACTCGTACGCCATGTAGGCGTCTCTGGCTGCATACTTGAGGCGCACCTGGCTCATCGGCTTCCACTCCCAGTAGTCGTGATCGAGTCGCTTCAATTTCCTCAGTTTTTCATAGGATTTATCAATGATTTCCACTGCCAGATCACCCATGCCATCCTTCGCTGGGTATGGTTTGATCTTGTACAGATTTTGGATGTCGATGTGGTGCCCATCTGGGATTTTATCAACACACGAGAAAGCATAATTGTGTCGTTTGTGATATCCACGCTAGTGAAAGTTATCCCTTTCCTACACAAGAACTCGACTAGAGCCGGACAATGCATCTCAATTGGTTTACTCCTGCACTTAGATGGTTCTAGGGATGTAAGGGAACAAGGGATGCATAAGTGGTGGTCTCAAATTTAAATTTCACATACCTGCAGAAGTGGTAAATAAGGACCTCCTCATGTATGGCGATTTGCATGACAACGATCTCTTGTGGAGGATTTTTTTCGCTTATTTGCACGGGTGTACTCCAAGTCTAGCCCCACAAACTTGTGCTTCTCTTTCTCAACCAATTTCTCAAACCTGACGAGAGTTTTCTCCACAGTCGCTTCATCATTTGTGTACACCACTGTCAAAGTCGTGGTGCCATGGGCAGGGACCAAGTGGGTCTCTGTTGTGCATTTCCCATTGTCCATGCCTGCAAGGAAATGGGTGAAAGGAAATGCCTGCAAAGAACTGCCTGCGAGAGGAAGAAGAAGATGAACCGACGGTTCTAGAACAGAGGAAGAAGAAGCACCCAGGAAAAACTGCTGAGGAATGACTGAGGAAGAGGAATGACTGCAGAAGAAACGTGGTAACTGCAACTTTCGGTTCGAGAACTCACTGTGGTTACGTGGAGATCGTGGCAGCGCCGCTGGTTCAACAAGTGGGGCCAGTTCCAACGAGAATATGGAATTAGCTATGCATTTTTCTATGCGAGAAATTGAGAGAAATCATTTATATTTTGTCTTTCATAATTAAACACAATGAAGTTGGTACAGTCCAAAAGATTTGAACAAAAGAGATTTGCTAGTTTAACATATAACAACACAAAAGTTTCTGAGCATGTATTCTTGAAATTTAAATTCTGATGATTTATTGAGAAGTTCTGACCTACAACCCACATTACAGAGCCAACGCTCTCCTCTTCGTCCTCCTCGTGCTGCTCGTCGTTGTCGTCTTCCGCATCCTCCTGTTTCCTCTGACGGACCGGTGACCACCTCAATAATTAGCTTGATATAGTGCCTCATCACCTTGACCTGGGCGACGAGCAGATCATCAAGGCAAATTCTATTTTTGGCACAGAATTCAGCCCAGGGGTCGGTGAACTCAATGCAATCATCATATACTTCTGATATGCGATATTGCCACCAGTTTCAGGCCTTTGTTACAATTATTCTTCATGCATAGACAATAGAACCCTTACAGGCCCAAAATGGCAGAACTTGAGCTACCACAAAGACCTCGGCAGAGGTGGCAGAATTGGTGCGGGTGCAACCACGGCGATAGCGAGCTCAGATTTTAGAGGAGGAAAACAGAACCGAGCATGGTCGATATGGTGATAGATCTCACCGGGAACCAATTCTCGTCCCCGCACCGTGCCATGGGTGCGTCCATGGTGAGGGCGCGCTCTGACTTAGGATGGGGAGGAGAGCGGGGCCGAGCAGCTTCATCACGTCCTAGCTCTGCGCCATAGCCGCGACCACAAATTGTCGCTCCAGGGAAGAAGACGCGTAATGGATGTAGGCGCCAACGCTGCAAGCCTACAGGGAGGAGAGCTGGGCCGAGCAGGTTCGTCCATGTCCCAGCTCTGCGCCATGGCTATGATGCCCCACAAATTGCTGCTCCAGGGAAGAAGAAGACGCATAATGGATGCAGGTGCCAACGCTGCAAGCCTAATTGACACCTAAGCGACGTGAGCGACAGGAGTAACATAACGGGAAGAACTGATAGGGAGGCCCAACTTGATGGCTGTTAGCCTGATTTTTTGTATTGAAACGTAAAGTTGAATTCGTGCTGAAAAAGACCCTTTGAGTATTTGGCACACCATATGTAGTCATCGCGGCTTATTTCAGGGAACTTAGGTACCGCGTTGCTTAAACACCCCAACTTTCGGGCCACAAAATGATATTCTCCTCCATACCGCTATAACAATTGGGTTGAATCTTGCATTGTTCTTAGGGGAAACTTTCCTGATATTGATTACTTGTTGTAGTTGATGCTATTGAGTGGAACCACTGAATTATTGTTATGTCTAGATTGTTGCTTATCATTATATCATCTCTGATCTTGATCCATATGATGTCTTGTGGGTAGTTCGTTTAGTTCTTGAGGACATGGGAGAAGTCATGTTGCTAGTAGTGGAGTTGTGTTGAGAAAGATTCAATAGTTTGTTATTTAAGTTGTGGTGTTATTCTTCTAGTGCTGTCATGTGAACATCGACTACATGACACTTCACCTTTATGGGCCTAGGGGAATGCATTGTGTATTTGGCTACTAATCGTAGGGGTTGCCAGAGTGACAGAAACCTGAACCCCCGTTAGGGAACCTTTGCACAAGGGTTGTTACGATCTTAGAGTTTAAAGCTGTGGTTAGGTTTCTATCTTAATTACTTTCTTGTACTTGTGGATGCTTACAAGGGGTATAATCACAAGTATGTATTAGTCCTGGGAAGGTCGGTACATTAGCACAGGTTCACCCACACAACACTTATCAAACTAAAGAAGATTAATCAACTATGTGAAGCGAAAGCACTTGATGATATTCCCGTGTGCCCTCGAGAACGTTTGGTTATCTTAAGTAAGCAACCGTCTTGTCCTTTGCTAACGAAAGGATTGAGCCACTTGCTGCATCTATTATTATTGTCTTTTATTTACCTACATTATCAAAAAACCCTAAAAATATATTTTGCTAAGTATTTAAAGAGAATTCTTGCTCCAAGACACTCGTCAACACCTTCTACTCCTTGTTGGGTTCCATACTCTTACTTCTCGAAAATACTGCGATACACCCCCTATACTTTTGGGGCATCACTAGTTTAGCTCCACTCAAATGAAGGTCCTCTCAATAATCTTGGACATTCCAAAATTCTTTGAGCATTATCAAATTGAGAACACTAGCTACAAGATTCCAATATCCATATATTGCTTGTGAAAATCCAATAGACTCATCGCTACATTTGTAGTCAACTCCTTGAATTTGTCCAAACTTTGTGACGAATAGAGCTTTATGTCATTCATTAAGTTTTGTTTCATTTCTTATGACTTTGCAGTCATTTAGAAATATCAAGTAAATGTTTTTACTTAATGAGATCAAGTAACATATTACTTTGCAATCTTAAATGTAACTTAATATAGGATATCAAATACCTTATTTCTACAAAGACTTGTTTATTCGCCATGATTTTGAATTATGGAAATCTCTAGAAACTTGAACATGCCATAACTTTATGGTGTTGTTTCCACGAATCTTTAGATGTTCCTTTGTATTTGAACCGAGTGTTTGCTCATTTCGATTTCTAACTCTAAACAATAACTATAACCTCGATAAGAGATAATATTAGACCATATGTATCTAATACAAAATGCTTATGATATTCATACATTTCGATACTCTTTTAATTTTCCCAATTATCATAATTTGTGAAACATCTTTCACAAGTCCTTTATGCCAAAAAATAACTTAAATACTTTAGTCTTGTTGATCAAATTGAAGATACTTTATGTTTCTATTAATTTATTATCCTCCTTCATCTTAAAATTATTCGATAAATTTCAAATAGTTTCAAACTTATGTTTCATTAGGTAAATACTCATATTCACTTAAATCCACAATGAAGTATGAAATAATGATTTCCACTATTTGTTGGAAATGTGATACATCACTATGTACAAGATTCAACATTTCTTTGCATATCACTGTTTTACCAGAATGCAGAGTTTTAGTCATTTCATCAAACGAGGCACGGTTTTGAAGAGTCACTAGATCAAGTATCTAAGACCCCGATTTTCATTTAGAATGAAAAAATGCAATAACAAAAATGACTTAAACAATAGTGTCATGTCATTATTAAACTTTGGATATCTTTTAACATTCTAATCCTTTATAAACTCTTAAACTATTATCATTGACATAGTGATGAGAGTAACTCATTTATAGTCTTAATGTGACCATAAAGGTATTATTCATAAGAACAGTACAACTGGCTTGTAACTTGTTCATATGAATAATCGTTTCGCCAAAAGCAAGACACACAAACAAGGATTAGAAAATTACATTCAGGTCCACTAATCCAAATGATAAACTTTGAGGAAGGGGTTGATGTCGTCCATCAAATATTTTTCTTGTCGTCATCAAGCCACATTGCCTCATTTCCAGCAATTTCAAGCAAACAATCTTGTTTTCACAAAATAGGACAAGTATCCAATACTTTGCACAGTGCAACAAGTTTTTTCAAGAATTACATTTATAATTTGTATATCTAACATATACCCTTTTATCCATGACCTCCACTTCAATTGTTGCAGAGTCATCGGACTATATCCTAATGGTTATTGTATCAGGAAGAGAATGTTATCTAGTTACGGGGATATCCCTCAAGCGTGGGTATCCATCTATGAAGTTGGACCCTTATGCTAAGTTCCACATCAAGCAAGAAAATTTCCCATGGTCGCGAAGGACCTTAATGGGATATGCCATGATCTACTAAAATATTTCAAATAGACATCTAGACTAAGTTCATAATATGAGTTCAATCCATAACTGAGCTCCCACTAAAATTGTCATCCCCTAGACGATTTTAGCGATCGCACGATCCCAATTCACTACACCACCCCCAATCGTCACAGCCGACAATGTAGTTTCAAAGGTAGACATTCCCCAATGTCAATCACATCATTCATGTGACTCATGCTCGACCTTTCGGTCTTTTGTGTTCAAGGCCATGTCTGTACATGCCAGGCTCGCCAATTCTAACTTTTCTGTGCTGTAGTGCAACATGGCTTACACCCACCGTATGCGAACGCAAATATGTTTGACACCCTATTGTCATGGTGTGCCTCATAATGGAGAACTTTCTTGGTGGTGCACACACAGAGGGGAACACTATAATTGGAATTATTAGGGATCATGTTATCTAATATGCTACCGTTGAGTATCTAATACTAGCACACAATAAGATGTAAAATAGGTATCAACATCACATGTATATATTTTGTGATATGATATGGTCCTTCATTCTTGCTTCTTGATCTCCATCGAGCGCTTTGGCATGATGCCAAGTCCATGACGCCACCAGGGGGTCGTCCATCGGAATGATGACTATTACTATACTATTTAGTAATAGAAAAGTAAACTACTTTACCTTCATAACGATCAAGACCATATCACAACACAAGCCCTCCCGCAAAACAAAGTTAGACGCCTCTACTTTATCTTTTGCAAGTTTTATGTGGTTGTTAGGGCTTTTGTAATAGAACCATTTCTAATCTACGAACTTTCCAACCACAACATGGATCCAACATTTGTCTCTACTACACCCCTTTTGGGGGGAATGTTCGTTCGCGGTACCCGAGTTGTCATCAATCGTGTGGAGGGGCCATAGTAGAATCGCCAATTTTCTAGAAGGGCCAAATGAGGGCGAATACAAATCTAACGGCCAAACGGTCGTTTGAACCAGACGAAAAAGGTTGAAGAAATACCACCGTTAGGTCAACTCTTCTTGGCCCACCATGTCAGTATTCCCCGTTATCTTTTGCGGTCGTGGACTAGCTTACCCCTGCGTGGACCAGATCCCTGAGTGGGCCAGATCTATTTCTTTGCTCCGCTCTGGTCTTCTTCCCTGCCCCCTCCCCATAACATTTTCTCAGCTCCGGCTGCTCGTCTCAGATCGGAGCTCGCACTTGCTCTAATTTGTGTCCCCGCCATATCCGGTCAACCTCCCACGCCTCTAATCGAAGCTCGCAGCCGTCATCGTTGCATTGTCCGCCGTATCGGAGCTTCGTGTCCCCGAACTAATATCTCGCCTCTGGCTAGTCCTTCTTGCACAGTGGAGCGCGTCCCGTCGGGTGATCCCGGCCGGCGACTGGCCTCGGGAAGTTGCGTGCTACCATGCACCCCAGGCATGGTAGCCCTGGCAGAGCAGTTCGACGACCACGCTCTCATGGCCACCGTACTAGGCGTCCGTCCCGCTGTGTCGTCGGCAGAGTTACTATCGGCTTTTAGGTCTCATTTTGGGATCAGACGAAATGAGGTCAACATAGAGGTATGGGTGCCGCCATTCGATTTTTTTCGTCCAGTTCGAGCACAGCTCAAACACCGAGCGCGTTTTGCATTCTTCCTGTTCTTTCGAGTGCTGCGGGGAGAAAATGAGCTTCATGCGTTGGCATCGCGCCTATGGGTGGGACGATCGCTTGGGGAAGCTTCGTTTCTTCTCCAAACTCGGCTTTGAAGGCCTCCCATTGGATGCTTGGGAGCTGGAGGCCCTCGAGCAGGTCATCAATAGCCTTGGCAGTGAGCTGGTGGAAATCTGCCACCGAGCGACAGATGGGTCATCGAGGTAAAGGCGTGGTTGAAAGATCCTGACGCCGGTCCTAAGATGTACGAGGTGCAGATTCCCAGCAGGACAGGGAGACAGCTTTGCTGGAAGCACCCGGTCATCATCCACCTGGAGGAGGTTCTAGAATCGGTGCCAGAAAGCGTCCTCGTCGCCTGCAGTGTTGGCCTAGAAGGATCGATGGCACAGGACCACCACCGTTTCGCGACGGCGCACACAGTTTCGGTGGGGGACCGGGATTGGACGAGCTGGTGGTTCTGATTTCCCTCGAGTGAAGACAGTGCTCTAGTGAATTGTCGTGGTATGTGTGTCTAATGAATTTTTAGTATGGAGAACGTAGCAGGAAGTTAGCATCGACTAAAAATGTGTAATAGTTTGAATCGATGTAGTACGTGTGTGTAATAGTTTGAAGTAGTATGTGTGTGTAATAGTTTGAATCGATGTAGTATGTGTGGGTAATGAATTTGATGTAATGTGTGTGTGTGTAATAGTTTGAATCGATGTAGTTGAACACCGTGCTTTATAATTTCTGTGAATAACCAAAGACAACCTCATGAAAAAAGGGTGGTCTAGCAATGAGCAATGTCAATTCTGTGGATGCCAGGAAAATGTAGTCCATCTCCTCTTCAAGTACAAGGTAGCTACATTTGTAACACGTTGAACTGCAGGACCATTTTGCAGGGAACACAAGTCAAAGGAAAAATGGTTTACAGCACAGACAGCAGACACAAAATGTATAGTCTGGGATAAAAGATGCCAGTTAACTGGACTGAACCACGACTAGTAATTGAAGGAAATAGATACTTGATAGTATTTTCTTACAAAAGTACTAGTTCCATACAAAAAGGTCTTATACCTGCACAAAAGTGGGCTAAACTTACTACTAGTTTATAGAACAATTCGTCAGCATTTCATCTACAAAAGCCATTCTTCAGTCTGAACTTAACTATTCTACATTGAAGAAACTGCAGATCTCCATGAGAAAAGCTGGCTGGCCAATTGCCTTGAGAGGACATAAGTTCTTTGATCATTTAACCCAAACTGATCTATTACCTTCCTGCCAAACTACAAGAAATCTGCATCGTTCATGCACGAGCGATTTGCGTGCGCCAGTCCTAGTTTAGTTGGACCATCTGCGCCGCCGCAACGATTTCTTCGAAACTGAAATTCGACATCTCCTTCTCGGGATCGTAGGTCCGTGTGAACTCAAACCTGAATTCCAGGGCTGAGCTGATGCCCGCCGTCGGCTCAGGCTATCGAACAATCCAGCATGCTGAGTGTAGACGCCTGGTCGCCGCCATGGCACGGCCTTTGACGGTGCGTAGGATGGAGCGTCTTTGTCACAGACGGCATGCTCCCAGCCTCCCCCACTGAGGTAAGGTAGTCCGCGCCGAAGCATGGAGGCGAGAGTTCCTAGACCTTTGCGCTGCCCTGTTCGAGGGTGTGTACCCTTGGCGGTGGCATGCTCTCATGAAGGATTTGATATGTACCTTGTTCCCACTGCCTAGAGCATGCCGTAATGCCACCACGTGATTTCTCCATATCGCTCTCTTGGCCCTGCTTGCCGCATCTGGCACCGACGACGGCGCAGTCGCCGCCGCGGCTGATTCGGCACATTCAGGGAAATCATCTGCCTGGCAGGGCAATGGGAGACCGGCCTTGAAGTAGAGCTTCATGGCCTGCCTTAGAGGGGCTAAATACCCCAGTTTCGGCGGCTGTCGCGGCGGCGGCGGCTTAGGCGGGGCCATGTTACCCTAGTTGGTGCGGCACGGAGGAGCTGCGCAAGGTGAACTGTGGTTAGTCGGAGAAGGAGTGAAAGACTGACAGTAGGTTTGGACTACAGGCATGCGTGAAAATAACCATTTCCCATTTCCTTAGAGGGTAATAATTCGACACTCGCTGCATTAACAGCTCAATCTTTATTTTCCTTCTCAGCATAAGAGTGCGAATGTATTGAAAAGATCGGTCATGGCTATCCACCTCATCGGGCAATGTACCAGGACAGGTAGGAGACGTGACCGGGTTTCATTTTAGAAATGTTGACTACTGTGCCCTTATGTTTATACGATATTATTTATATGCCACCATGTATCGTCAAGTGTAGCAACACCATCAGAAACAGGGGATAACCACGTGGCGTGTTTTGTTTTTTTAAGGGCATCAGAAACAGGGGATGCCGACGTGTCATGTTTTCTGACTAGCAGGCCCACCCCCTCCACCTTCGATGGCACGCATCCTAGGTTCAAGGGGTGGTGCCACCCACCAACATATTATTGTGCAATTTTCCATGTGGAACCTAAATTCCGGTGCTGAGCTGATGCCCATGTCGAACACAGAGAATTCTGAAAGAAGCTACTAAAAATAAATATTTTGAATTCTGAAAGTACTAAATTTAAATACATTACAATTTTGTCTAAAACTTAATACGCATAATGCTCATCGAAATAATATAAATACAGTACAAATTTCTACTTCGAAAAATAGAACTGAAAATGCTAGCAAATAACCTAGGATGAATATAGGATTCATTCTCCCCTATATATTTCGTCGGCGGCGGCTCCTGCGTGCTGCAACACACATTCAGAGAACTCTCTCCGTCTGCAATGTGTTGCCAGTATCTCGCCCAGAGGGTAAGGCCTCGGTGTATGTTCCAGACTTAAGCCATACGTCATTGTTGGTTCCTCTTCCCAGGCTTGAACCTCATGATCGTATAGTCTGATATAATTCCTGTAGTATATGTAACCGGGTTTGACTGTGGGGTGTCACCTAGTGTCAATGGAGATACACCGATTGTAATCAACAAAGAGGGCACGACTTCCAATGTCACCTGCGGCCTCAAGAGAGCGGTTCTCCGTGTCCACCCGGTACAACACCACTTGACCTTTGGCGAAATCCCTGTTCAACACAAGAAGGAGATCACCATCTGAATCCACAAGGTAAAATTTGTAAGTTCCGCGTACCTGTTCTAAGACTGGGGCCGAAATTATTTTGGCCATCATGACAATGCTTGCGCGCTGCTCTAACTTGATGTTGGTCGACAAGATGTCTCCATTCTCAAGTAATGCATATACTTCCACTCGAAATGTCGTCATGCAGTCCAGAAGCATAGCAGGAGGTGGCGAATACAATCCTTCTCCAAATGATTCATTGATTTGCCCTGTTGGGGTGCTCTCATCGTCCCATGCAATACGATCTAGATAATTAGTGCAAACGAACACCATCGTCGGGGACTTCGTGACGACGATAGATTGTAGAGGATCAGATGGTATTTGTGCTTGAAACTCAGTGTTAGACTTATGAGTGATTGGGTTCAGAAGACGAATCTGGTACGGCTCCACCCTCTGAACAAGCACGATGACGCCATGAGAAACACCGACGAAGTAGAATCTTTTGGAAGAAGAGGGCATCAGTTAGCACTAAGATGTTTACAATGGAAAATACCAATAAATATCGGATGTGAATGTGAACCTGCGATGGATGTGAATGTGAACCTGCGATGGAAAATACCAATAAATACCAATAAATATTTGTCCTAAAGCAACGACCAGTGGCGAGGTTAAGGAAGGTGAAGTCGCCAACATCTGGAAGTGTGTGATATATCATGATCCAGTTGTTGAGGTGGAATTCGGGCACCTTTAAAGTGGGGCGCCAATCAGTGCAGACTTCCCGAGAAGCGGCATAGGTGTCGACGTACTCCTCTTTCTCCAGCAAATAGTCGGTGATCTTGCGAAGTGAGTCGGCCGGGAGATTGGCCCAGTTCCTCTTCATCCGGCTACTGGCCATGGCTTACGTGCGGCTATGTTTTGATCGAGGAAGAATGAAGAACTACCACTGCGAGGAGAAGAAGAAGAGGATAACATACGAGGGAGACAAAGCGGAACTGCCACTGCGAGGAGACGAGGAGACGGGGGAGAAGAAGCGGAACTGCCAATTCAAGTTTGGATCAATGGGCTTTTTTTGGAACTAGCGCGTGAACCAGCCATGCACTACATGCAAGTTTTGATCAAACCGACTGACATGTGGGACCTGCTAAAAAATTCCTTGAAGTGCTCCCCATGCATAGTGCGCTGACAGGTGGCATGTTTTCTGACAGGCGGGCCCGCCTCCTGCACCTTCGACGACGCGCGTCCCAGGTTCGAGGGCTGGTGCCGCCCACCAACACATTATTGTGCAATTTTCCATGCTTTGTCGCAACTAGCTCCACTCCGCTCCTCTCCTCTGCTCCTGCCGCCGCCACTCCGCTCAGTCATGCACCGCTCTCGTCGTCCCCATGGGCCATCGTCCTCCCGCCCTCCCCTCCCTGCCATCCCCTCACGTGCCGTCCCCTCCCCTCCCCTCCCTGCCCTGTCTCCTTGCCGCCGCCCACTACCCAGGCGCGTCTAGAAACGAAAACCGAGAGTCGGCCATTGGGTTAGGGGCCCAACAACGCTGGTGATCCGGATCCGGCTCGCAGATCGATCCCGCGAGGCTTGAGAGCACGGATATGGGTCCTGCGTGGCTAGAGAGCCCGGAATCTCCTTCAAGTCTGGAGAGCACAGAGGACAACGAAACGGGGGGGAGAGGAAGCGGGGTGCAGAGCTTTGGAGGTATGGAGCCCGGAGAAGGTGTCGTGCGTCCACATTGAAGGGTAAGAACTGTGATTCCTTATCTACATACCCCAATTAGCATTTCTAGTCTCGTGGTGATGGTAAGGAAATGTGTTGGTAACCGCAGGACGTCTGTACAACTTGTCCTTGAGCATGATGCTTTGTCAAGCGAGCATGAAGGCACTGAAATGTGTGGCGGTGCGGATGATGATAAGAAAGCATATGCAGACGTGGCTGCTGACCCTGATAGGATGGAGAATAGGGAATATTTGGTTAATTCGATCTTTGAGCCTGACTATGGGACTAATGAGGAAGAGGAATTTGAAGATGTAGAAATGGGATGTAGATACGACGACGAAGACGTGGGCTGGCCAGTGATACACTTTCACAGGGATAATCCTATAATTGATGAGGGGACTATCTTTGATAATGTGGAGGACTGCAGATATGCAGTTGCAACCTATGCAATCAGAGTTGGGTTCGAATTTATCATTGAAAAGAGCGACCAAAAGAGATTTAGGGTGCACTGTAGGGAAAGTAATGTGTGTAAATGGAGATTACATGCATCTCCAATGCGGGTTGCAATAGCTACATTTAGTTTCAGTCTTTCTCATATTTATTCTGCTGATAACTAGCTCTGAATTATTTGGATTCTCATCGAATGCAGATCAAAGTAAACACGAAGAAACACAACTGCCCTAATACTTCTTTAAGTGGTAAAATTAGACCGGCAACTACCAAGTGGATTGCTTCTACTGTACTTGACTGGGTGAGGCAGGATCATAACATTGGACCTACTGAACTCAGAGCAAAGATTAGCAAAAAGTTCAACGTTCTGATTCCTAACCACAAAGTCTTTGATGGGAAGGAGATGGCTCTAGACTTCATTCAAGGCAAGTGGAATGACAGTTTTCATATGTTGTATAGTTTCAAAGCTCAGGTAGAGAAAACATCACCTGGTAGTGTTGTTGACATCGATTACGAGGTTGTGAAAGGGAGAGAAAAGGTCTCGTGGAGGGTTAGGTATAAGCAGGCAGATAAGATATGCTTCAGGAGATGTTTTGTCTGCCTGAAGGCATGCTGGAAGGGGTTCCTAGACGGTTGCAGGCCATACTTGGCAATACGCGCAACTTCTTTAACAGGGAAGTTCAGGGGACATGTTGCTTCTGCTTGTGCTTTGGACGTGCATAATTGGCTTCTACCCGTAGCTTCTGCTGTTCTTGAGGGTGAATCAAATGAAAGCTAGACATGGTTCATGCAGAGACTATGGGAAGTAATTGGTCACCCTGAAGGCTTGGTGATACACACCGGTGCATCCGAGGGTCTTGAGAATGCTGTTGATGTTGTGTTTCTTGGGGTTGAGCATAGGAATGCATGCGGCACCTCGCTACTAACTTCATGAAGAAGTTCAAAGGAAAGATCTTTGAAGAGGACTTGTGGCAATCAGCATACACATACACCCCAAGCACCCATGCTACTTACTTGCAGAACATGTATGTAGTGCCAAAGGTGAAAAAATACCTTGAAGATCACACCAAGCTATGGCCCAGAAGCAAGTTTGGTGAGTTAAGCAAGGTGGATTTTGTATGCAATAATTTGGAAGAGAGTTTCAATGATATGATTTCGGGCATGAAGACACTTGGAATTGTTATTTTGGTGGATGCAATAAGACAGTGCATAATGGTGAAGATAGATTTAAGGCAAAGAATTTGTGCAAGAAATTTTTTAGGCCATAAAATAGTTCCAAAGGTGGTTATGTTACTGAATGCAAGAACCAGGGCTATGAGAATGATAAAGATGAGGGTGGTCAGAACTTCTAGAACATTGGCTGAGGTTTATGCAGAATACAAGCGTGGAAGTGAACGGAGGTACACTGTAGACATTGGAAACAAGACTTGCTCATGCAGGCAGTGGCAGATTGCTAGTCTGCCATGTCACCATGCACTTTACTTCATCTTAAAGCTTAGAGGTTACAGAGCTGAAATAGAGAACTATGTCGACAACTATTTCTCCGTGGACAAGTTTCCTTCAACTTATGCAAAAAACGTACCACCTATGGACGATGAAAATGATTGGGAGATTGTCGATCCAGGGTTCAAACTACAACCACCAGTTCTTAGGAGGCAACCTGGGCGGCCTAGAAAGCTAAGGATCGAAGCCTCCACTGGTAAAGGTCCAAGGCTGGGAGCTAGGAAAAGGAAATGCGGATGTTGTGGCGGATTTGGCCATATCAAGAGGTTGTGCAAAATGAGGCTTCTCAGCCAGGACTGGCGCAAGAGCAGCGCGAAGACGGTGATGAGCACTCGGAGGAAAACATACGTAAGTAGCCAATTTATGAAGAAGTGGAGGTGCCGGCGAGAAAAGGGTGTGAAAAGAAACAAAAGGGTAAGAGGAACGGGGAGGAAAGGGAAAATAATGGAGGTGTATTAGAATATGAAGAAGTTGCAGGGGTGATTGAGGATGTTCTTGAGGATCTTTCGGCTAACTGTAGGAGAAATAATAAATTCCTGCCAATTTCATCTTTGTACGATTCTCCAGATGAAAGGTAAGCTTAAAATTGTTTTATTTGCCATTTTATCATTTTTTTATCCTCGTCAACTCATGGTTAATGCAGCGTGGGATAGCAGACTAATAAGAGGAGCAGAAAGATGCGGGCACAATAACGTCGTATGTTGAATTATATCATTGAAACTAAACTAGCCGTGTCGTCTTTATTTATATCTGGCGCGTGCAACGTGTTTGTGATGGGGTCATGTGGACCAGATTACATTTTTTTAAATATTATTACATTAATTTTTTACCTGCGTTTGGACGCGGCTACTAGTTCCCATCTCCCTTGCATTCCCATCTCCTTTGGCGCACTCCATAATTATGGTTGTGCCATCAAGTAGCAGAGTCAGTGTATTGTTCCATCAGGTGTGAACGCAATGACTTTGTTTGTTCAGAATTTGACGACTTTTGATTAGTTTGAAAGACAGAGAAACCTAAAACATGTATCTAGACATGTTTCGGATATAGACACATTTATTAAATATCTAAAAAAAACTAAGTCTGTTATATCTGGACAGGAGTAGTACACTATTACAACACGCTCGATCCCTTCTCCCATGGCGCACTCCAAATTACGGCTGTGCCATCAAGTGTTGGGAGCAGAGTCAGCGTATTTTCCCATCAAATATGCCAGGGAACGCGCGAACTTTATTTTTAGGATCGGACGAGTTTCGATTGACTATTCAAGGACAAAGACAACTAAAACATGGCCAACATATATAGATTATGACGATAGTCGACCATGACTCAAGTGACCCAGATCCAAAGATCGCATTAAGATACCGTACATAGATTTAATTTATGCTTAAGTGGCCCTAATCGACTATGATGCTCCCGTAGTCTCCATCATTGACGTCGTTGTCCGCGTTGCCGCCAGCCTCCTCCGCGTGGGAATCGATGCTGACGTTCCCGGCAGCGTTCCTCCTCCTCATGGATTCTTCACGGTGCGCTGCATCGATAACGGTCGAGGTGGTACGCCTAGGGACTTCCCAGAAGCGCTGCCTCCCTTCAGGGTTGCGCAGATCCGCGTGGATCTCCTGCCGATAGGTTCCGCACAGCTCAACCAACGCAGCTCGCTCCTTCTTGAACAACTTTCGCCAGTATGCGCTCATACGCGAGTACCACGCCATTGCCCTCTTCCGCTCTGACATCTGGCGGCGGTGCTCCTCGATCTGCCTCGCCAACGCGTTGTTGCGCAAGAGAGGCGCGATAGGAACCCCGGCGTAGCTGAGCTCGAAGCCAGCCGAAAGCCTCGCGAATAGCGGTGCGAGTATGTCGTAGTGGGCGAACATCTGAGCCTCGTGCAAGCGCAGTTTGGGCCTCTCCCTCTCCATGGGGATGAAGGAGCATGATCTGATTTTCGGCCCCGAGGTTAAGGGGATAAGGGCAAGGATGTAGGCCCAGCGTAGTTGCCACGGCCAATCAGTTCGCAGAACAGACTTCTCGCGGATCGCCCTCGTGAAGGACATCACTATCGTCCACGCACCCCGATCCAACGGCGCCTAACAATCGGGGATCGGGTCTTTTAGAAGCCCAGAGCAGTTGCGGGTTAGCTCTGCGTCCCGATTATTTATGACCAACGGCGGTAGTTGAAAATAATACACATTTCAATGACACTAGTGGATCCTTGTGTGGTCTCTGAAGAGAACACACATCCAATGACACCGGTGGATCAATATGTGGTATGTGAAAAGAACAGAAATTTCAATGACTCCAGTTGTTGTTAGTAAAAAGAACACACATGCAATGACAATGGTGGATCCATATGTGGTCTCTGAAGAGAACGCACATGCAATGACTCTGGTTGTTGTTAGTACAAAGAGCACACATGTAATGACACTGGTGATCCATGTGTGGTCTCTTAAGAGAACACACATGCAATGACTCTGGTTGTTGTTAGTAAAAATAGCACACATAAAATGACACTGGTGGATCCATATGTGGTATG